>JAULKM010045788.1:0-12959 GCA_032355605.1 Rubia tinctorum
CGGCTTCATTTCGATCATGTTCCAACAATGTACTTGATGGAGAAACACTCGTACGTAATCAAAAAGAGGCCAGGAAATTGAACCGCAGAGTGACGACCTCCCAGTCACATGATTGAGCTTCACTACTTTTCTTTTTCCCACTCACGGTTTTTATTGATTCATTGCATTGGGGACAATGCAAAGTACAAGTGTGGGGGAGGGAGTAGTGAAACAGTTTGGAGTTTTCATCTTGGAATTCCTTTGTGTTTGTGTTATTTTATTTGGTGTTTTCTTTGGTTTTGGGAAGTTTGGTAGAATCTTTGGTAGTGTGATCTTTAGGTGGTTATCACTTTGTTGGGAATGTTTTGAGATGAACCTCTTTGGTGGTCTAATTTTTTCCTTTTCACTATCTTTTTGTAGTATGAAGCCCAACTTTGGGGCATTTTGTGCTACACAAAAAAATTGAAAAAATGAAAAAAATATACCCGGCTAAGTTGGAAACCCGAAAGGGAAACTTAGGCAAAAATGGGAAGAATGCCCGGATAGGTTGAAGGGCCTATGTAAAAATAAGAGGCTAGGCCCGGCTAGGTTGGAAAACCTAGGAAAAAATGAGAGGCCATGTGGAAAAGGGTGACATGGTGAGCACAACATGTGTGAATTCTAGAAAGAAAATCCGAAAGGGATTCTATGCCAAATGAGAGAAATTGAGAGAAAATGGAAACTAAATTCAGGATCCTTCGGCATTTTCCTTGGTTGTAGCTAAGTTGAGAATCTCGAGTTATCCTTAGTTACAAACATGTTGAGGATCTTGTGGATTATCCTTGGTGGTTCTTTCGTCAACAAGTCTTGGATTACTTTTGGCAGACTATTAGGGGGAGTAAGCTAGTTCAACACTTATCCTTTGTACTTACCTTTTTCTTCACAATATTTCAGGTGGTTAGGTTACTTAAACAACTTTGGGGAGTGTGAGATTTTTTAGATTCTTTCTTCTTTGGGGAACTAGGGTAGCTTGAGAATAAGTCGAATGTATTGGTTAACTTCTCTCTACATGCTACATTTCGATTAGGTCCTTTCTTGTTTTTGTTTACTCGAGGACGAGTAAAGGTTTAAGTGTGTGGGGATTGATGTGTACCTTTATGCATGTGTTAGCCGATGCATTTGACACATTTATTATAATCTTTTGTTTGGTTGATTGCTAGTTTTAGTTAGGTTTGCACGACAAAGGGTTTATGCGGCCATTATTGGTTTTCTTGTTTGAATCCCAAGTTTTGTAGACTTAATTGAAGGTAATTGAAATTTTTTATTCATGGGAACCTAGATCTTCCTTTTGATCTCACTAGTAGGTTGCTCGTGAGTACTTTTTAAAAATCTTTTCGTAGAAGGCCATCTGCGAATGTGGTAGTAGATATTTGAAGGTCATTCACAAGGATGGTAGAAGATATCGAAGGCTATTCACAAGGATAGATTGAATGCCCCGGACTCCAAATCATGGTGGTAGATTAAATTGAGCCAAAGAAAGGCATATTCAAAGTTCAAGAAGGCCAAGAAAGAAATGGAAGGATCGTTGACCGAGATTGCAAGGAATTCTGGAAAGGATCCGAGGAGAATCAGCCCTTGAGGGTGGCACCATTTTATTTGTCATTTGAACGCTATAACACTGGCTACAAGAACTCCCAAATTGGATCTATGGTTCAACCGTAATGAAGCAAACAAGTAAGCCGACCGGATGAGGCACGACCAGCACAGACCGCACTAGGCCGGCATGAGGGCTTCACCTAGAACGACCCTTCCCACCCCACACAACCCGTGCTAGGAGCCTCTGACATAGCCCTTTCTACCCAACATGAGCCGTGCCAAGCTTCAGCATGGGCCGCGCCAGATTGTGGAGGCCTTGTGCCTTTGTCTTCTTTTCACTCAAAATTTTACTGAGTATGGGAGCGAAATATCTTGTTTCACATGGTCCGCACCATTTCAAGTTACAAATTCTAAGACCAGCCAATGGGGTGCAAATAATGACACATCCCTTGCCGAGATACTGACCAAAATGAGGTTTCAACCGACGGGGCAGGCCAAACGACGTGGGACGCAGATCAGAAGGAGCAAAAGCGGAGTGCCGGCCAATGGCCTTTGCTGGTTGGCACGGGCCGTGCCAGCACAAAGCTAGCACATGTCAGCATAAGGCTATGTCCCATTCCAAGGGCGGTATCCCGCACCGGCACGAGGGGGTTTAACTCGACACGAGCCGTGCCATATCCCACTCCTCGTGTCGGTTGTGGCTGCTTGGGCTTTTGGCCATTTTGGGCCTATTTTTTGGCCCAATTCCCTACTACTGTATATATGGACTTATAACTACTAGGGTTTAAGTTTATATTCATTTTTAGATCTTAAAAATAGGCTAGAGAGAGAAAATACTTTTCCTTCTCTCCAGGTTTTTTTCTTTTCATCTTTTTATTTTCCTTTTGCCTAAAAGTGTTGAATCCAACAAAATATTTGGGTTCAATGCTTAGGGAGTTGGGATCTTACTCGGGGAACATATTTTCATTCATGTATTAATGTTCATTTTGTGAGATTTCTATTTCTATGTGTTTTGTGATTATTATGTTGGATTGTTCTTATAATTCTTGTGAATTTCATGATTGTCACACTTATTTATCATACATCAAGTCTACTTTCATGTTGTTACACTATCCCTACCCTCGGGGAAGAAAACCTAGATGCACTTGGGGTAACGATAGTCTGGACCCGTGTGGGTGTGTGCACCTAGGTTTCCGTCATTAATTTTTACAATCGACCATGCTCTAGTTAATTGATTATGTGGTTCGAAAGGTTACGAGTAGAGATAAACTAAGTAGCAAACTAAAATTATCTTGTTGATCGTAGATCCATGGATAAGACACCTATTTCCTTTGCATTTGTAGACCTAGGGGTAGTGTTCCGCCCGAGACTTAATCGCACAGGGGGGAATCAGACCTATATAATGATCCATTTTCGTTGTTGCACTCTTCTAATTGTGGAGGCGTGGCTGATAGAATATTTAATACGCACACCCCTATGTGACAGATATGGGGAAGTTTTGACCATTGTGCACACTACGCATCACAAACACTAGAATAGGGTATAGTTCTTGTATTTTATGAAATCGATGATCGAAATGACATTAATCATGTTACGTAAATGTTCCCGAAATGTTAGTTTACATTATTAATTCTTGTGATCATTCGCATACTAGTTGTTAGTACAAACCTCCCCCAATGACAGTTTTTCCAACACTATTTATTCCTAACATTTGGTCGGATTGACGACCTGATCACAGTTGTGTTTAGTTAATTATTAGATCCCTAACATCCCTATGGAAGACACCAGTACTTTCCACTATCTATCATTATTGGTAGTGTAGTAGTAGGAACGGGAGAGACAATACAAATATCTTATCTTTAACCCTTAATACTTAGCCTCCTCTCATGTCTTTAACGATGCTTGGGAGGGGGGGTCAGGACTCATCCAAGTACTTTCAGAGATAGGTTATATCACTCCGGCCTTAAGTACCTTAAGGACTTCACTTTTAACTATTTCCATCATTGGCGGGTTTAACTGCCTTTGAGGTTGGCGTACGGGTGTTTCACTCTCCTCTAATAATATACGGTGCATACAGGTTGAAGGACTTATGCCTTTGATGTTGGCTAAGGTTCAACCTATTGCTTCCTTAAATTTCCTAAGCACCTCAATCAACCTACCCTCTTGGTCACTAGTGAGCCTACTAGAAATAATCTCCGGTAGTGTCTCTCCCTTGCCTAAGAAAACATACTTCAAATTTGTGGGTAAAGGTTTAAGTTCGACTAGAGAAGGTTCCTTTATTGAAGGCTTGGTCTCGGGTATCACTAGTTCATCTAGGTCTTCGGTAAGACCTCTATGTACGTCTCAAGTTGGGGGTCAACCTCTTCCACACTATCCACTAAGCTACTCCCTCTGTCCTAAGATTATTGGCTTATTTACTTTTTACGGTCTTCAATGATCATTTTTACCATCAATATCCCTATCTACATATAACAATTTTGTATAAAATGTTGATATTTAGAAAATAGATGTCAAGATGAATCTAACGATATCTCATATGACATTTTTATTATATGTATATTAGTTTATATTTAAGGTCAGAGTTTACCAAGTTTTATTTTGAAAAAGTAAATAGGCCAATAATTATGGGACGGAGGGTGTAGTATTTAGAGAACTAAAGCATGCATCCATAATATAATTTTCTAAAGCTATATTCATAGCAACATCAAAAGTCTCTTGCACAATATCATCAAGAATATCAATAAAAAATGGAGTACATTCATCAACAAGAAAATTTATGCTCTCATACATGTTAAACTCCACAATATTTTTTACCTCACTCTAAGCTTAACATTCCGGTATGCACATCAATTTTAGCCTTAGAGATTTTCAAGAAAGGTCTCCCTAACAATATAGGGGTGGTCTCCTTTTCATTTTCCATATTTAGGACATAGAAATTAGCCAAGAATGTCAGTCCTTTCACATTGACCATCACATCCTCCACGATACCGCTTGGGTATGCGGTGGATCAATTAGCCAATTGGACTACCACCCCGGTGGCATGCATTTTCCCTAATTTTAATGATCTATACAGAGAGTAAGGGATAAAATTAATGGAGGCTCCTAGATCCACCATAGCATTTTTAATCAAGGTTCTTTGAATTGTAGAAGGGATAGTGAACATGCCAGGGTCGTAAAACTGGAGGGGGGGGGTCTTTTTTCACAAGAAAAGGGAGATGATCATTAGTTTGATCTACCAATCCGTGCCTAAAATAATGTCTCAAAGCACATAGTTCTTTCAATTTTTTTCACATTTAGGCATAGGATTAATAGTGTCAAAAGTAGAAAGACTAATCTCGCAGTGTCCGAGGATCTTGAATGGTTTCTTGTTGTGCTCAACGCATTTCCTACTCGTCAATCCATTCATGGAAGGTGGTGGGCTTCCCCATCCATTATCTTCCTTCTTGCCATTAGTTGCTCACATTCCCTATCATCTCACTTACTTGCCCTCTAACTCTCTCAATACTAGAAGAGAGTTGAATTCCCAAATCTTTAATGCAACCAAGTACTGGGGATTGGAGTGACTCACCATTCCTGCCAAAATTTGCCAAAGCCCAAAGTATTTCCTCACATATGGATTTGGGAACTAAATCCAAGTATTGGTTCCATGTTGCATCCCTATACCACAAATTGGGGGTTCAACTCAATACCAAATTGGGGGAGTCATGGTAAGGGTACCATTCTCGCTCCCATTGGCCTTGTGAACCAGAAATTTCCATTTATCTCCCATATTCGCTCAACCAAGAACAAGATTATGTAGGATGACCATAATGACATACCCCTCGCTCGTTGAGCACCTCGTTCCCACATTTTTTTATTTTCTCAATGAAGCAAAAATAAGGAAAGCACAAAAAATTTAGAATTATAGTGCAAGGTTTCTCGGTTCACACCAAGAATTCAAGAAATACCTAATTCGGAAAAGAACAAAAAATAAATAAAACATTAGCTACTCTACCAATTAGTAACGCAAGTTAACAACTAAATATTTAAATTATCATCCCCAGCAGAGACGCCAAAATTTGATCCGCACCCCGTGGGCTCGCTTATAACACATACCTTTTAGAAGATAGAAATAACCGGCGGGATTGTTCACAAAGATGAAAATTTATATTGTTTCTCCTGTACTCACTACTAAACTACCAAAGGGTAGGAAGTGGCAAATTTGGGGTCGTCCACAGAGGTGCTAGGAATTTTAAACTTATTTATGCAAAACTCGCAATTAAGAATAGTCAATGTTACAAACAAGGTTTTGGGGGTGTGTGTGTGTGGGGGGGGGGGGGGGAGGGGTTATCTATAAACTACAAAACATGCAAGAACAAGATATCAAACTATATTAAGCTAACACTTGGGGACATTTGTGTTACATGGCCAATTGATTACTTTGATCCTAGACTCTATCAAATACAAGACTTATAAACCAATCCTAATGTTTATGTTACATAGTGTGATCGATAGTCAAAACTTCCTTTTGTCTGTCACACAAAGGTGCTCACATCTTATTCTATCAGCACCACCTCCATAATTAGGAAAGCACGTCAAGCGGCCCTGCTGTTATGCACCCCTCTTTCCCATAAAGAATTACATCTTGGGTCTCCACTATGAATGCTTCTCCCTAGGCCTATAGAGGAAAAGGGATTGGCATCTCATGATGACTCTAGGTTTCAAACGACAATGGCCAAATTACTACAACTGTAGTTGCTACTAAGTATTAGGCTCTCACCTATTGGGCTACCATTTCCAGTCATACTATCAGAGTGGTACTCACGACCTTACATGCATACACCCACACGGTTGCAAACTCTCACTCACCTCATTACCCTAGCGACACTCCCAACGAGACAAAAGATACTAGCAAGATACATGAAATATATACTAAGGTGTATCCCAACATAAGAATATCTAACATGCATTTAACAAGAATGGAAAGAACACATCAAGCATGATATTCATAAACATAAAAGGATAGGGAGATCTTAGAATCTCACAAAATATCTACAAAATAATGAATGAAAATTTAAATCTCCAAGCAAATAAACTACTCCCTAAGAATTGAACTCAATATTTCCATTGGATGCAATGCCCTTGGGCAAAACTAGGAAGATTAAAAGAAGAGAGAAGCGTGATTCTCTCTCTCTCTCTCTCTCTCTCTCTCTCTCTCTATCTACTCTTAGAAAACTAGGAGAATAAAAATCAAACTAGCCAAACTTAAACCCTAGTAGACATAGGTCCCTTTATATAGAAGATAGGAAATAGGCTTTAAAGAGGCCCAAAATGACAAGGAAAGCTCTAGCTGGTAGGCGGCACGGCTCGTGCAATAGTGCATAGGCCAATGGCTGGAAGCTATTCTTCAATCTTTTGAGCTGTGCGGCCGTGCCTTTCTTTGCGAGCCACCGGCTGGGAATGTGTTTTGACATTATGAATAGCAAGGCCAGTGCAATTCTTTGTAGGCCAGTGGGTGGAGCTGACTTCTTAGCAAAGTGATAGCGAGGTTGTGCAAAACATCAAGGGACATAGGCTGGTCTTTGGATCATGAACTTAAGGTGCAAAATACGTGGAATATGGCACGAACTGTGCTTCATACATAGGCGCATGGGCCGTTTGAGTTGCATGGGCTGTGCAATACCTTGTGGCCCATATCGTTACTTAGACACCACACCAACTGCTGGCATAGGTTGTGCAATAGAACACGCTAGTGTTAGTCTTCAGCTTTGTCTGAGCTTTGACTCCTCTCTTCTTGGAGTATTTCCATCTACTACCATGATTTAACGCATGGCCTTCGACCCACTACCATCCTTGGTAATGGCCATTTAATATCTACTACCATCCTTACAAATGACCTTCTACTCCTAAGTGCTTATGAGCTATCTACAATGAAGGTCACAAAATAAGATCTAGATGCTTGTAAGGACATAGCATCCCTCAAGTCTTTATAAATATACAAAACTAAGGATTTAGACAAGAAAACAAACAAAGGATATCTAAATCCCTTGTGATGTAAATCCAACTAAAGCTAGCAATCAAACATACAAAACATACAAATAAGTATGCTAAATGTATTGGTCAAATGCTTATAGGTGCAGATCAATAGTCTTCGGGCACCACTGAAAGGTCCATGCCCTAATGTCAGTCACAATGACAATATAGGAACTTGATTACATCTAGGAATAAACCACCCGTATCCTTTTACTATGTGTTAGGATTTATGTGGCTGTATGTTTTATATGATCACTAAACTCCACTTGGTAAATACTGGCGATGGAACCTCACTAAGCAAGGAGTTTACCCTAGTCTAATGAACCCCAATAGGTGTAGCTGAGCAGATAAAGTGGCACCTTGTGTATGAAGCCTTTACTTTTTTGGAGATTGCATCATGACCGGACCTTTTAAAAACTTTTTGCTTGTATGTACATTAAAACAATGTAAAATACTTGTACATATGACTTTTATTGTAATAATAAGTTAAGTTTGAGTTCTAAAATCACTTTCGCATAATCTCTATGTTTCTCTTTACTGCATATAAGTAATCCAACAGTTGGATTCTCAGTAACACACTCATGTCGGGCCTGATACTTTCATTAAGCAAGTTGGTCATAGTCTTGATT
This sequence comes from Rubia tinctorum, assembly GCA_032355605.1. Taxonomy (NCBI): domain Eukaryota; kingdom Viridiplantae; phylum Streptophyta; class Magnoliopsida; order Gentianales; family Rubiaceae; genus Rubia; species Rubia tinctorum. The sequence continues at coordinate 8,196 of JAULKM010045788.1, forward strand.
TGTTATAGTAAGTACATCTCAATCCGACATAAAACTTCAACGATCACCGCTTGCAATCGGTCCAACAATGCAACACTAATGCTTTTCAAACATATTGACTTGAAGAAAAAACAAAGTTTTGTAATGTACAATCTGACAGAAACTGGACATTCAATTCCTACATGAGGTTGTGGCAGGAATGGGATTTCAATCCAAACAACTTCAACTCTGTTAGGGACACATATGAACTTATGTTGAACGAATAGGCCCCAAGGACATTCATACATCTCAACGTCTCATAGTACAATTTTTTCTCTGACTCCAACATCAAATAACAAGCGGGAGGCATGTTCAAAATCCAGAACAATAAAATATTCAACCAAAGGTATATATTCCGGAGTTTTCTAAGATCTCTATCTATGAGTTTGATTCGATCAATAGCCAATTACCTTCAATGAAATATCATTTTCAACTCATTACGTTAACACATAATAAATCACCTTATTATTAAGTTTAACAATATATATTCAACCATCAAAAGCAATTGCATTAACAACAAACCCTTAAGAACACGTTACACATAAAATCAAAGTTTCATGTATTAAAGTATAATAATTGAAAATATACATACCTTAGGTCCTTAAGAAGTCCAAATTTTCATCTCATTCTAACCAAAATGTTGTGATATTTTTTTAAAAAACAAATGAGGGTCGCTGCATTAATTATGTCTATTTTAATGAGTTCTGAATTCAGAACTATTTTAAAAAAAACCTGCTGTAAGCATAGAAAAAAAACCGAATTCAAAACAACCTCAGAAAATGGAGTTGATTTAGGAAGAGAGATTCGAATTTGGTTCTGCCTACATAATTAATACCAGCTTAAGCTTTAGGACCATCCCAACATCTTACGAACTCAAAACAAGCCTCAAAGACGTGTTTCAAATTCATAACAGATAGTCAACAAAGGCGGTTTAACAGAACCGCCTTTGATTACACAGATTTAAATGCGGTTACATGACATACCACCTTTGTTACTGCTTAAGAAAATACAGTTCCAATAAATCGCCTTCAAATTAGATAAAATCAGCTTCTATTTGGCAGAGGGATTTACCGGTGTTCCGAATATGGAACCTCCGTGGGAAGGCGGTTCCTCAGTTTTTTGCGAGAACCGCCTTTCATCGCTACCTTTAATCAATGATTTGGTACTAGTGTAAAAATTTCCCAAAACCCAAAGAAATGAGAAAGAGAGAGAGCATTCACTATATTTATAAAAAAAGAAATTATAGAAAATTTTCTATAGTTTTGTTAATTTTAGAAAATTAATCGTGCAAAAATAAAATAAATACAAACTATACCAATTTCTTATCACCATTTGTCTTATTTATGATTAAATTTCTAAAATGACCATTGGACAGTATGACAAGAGATGCTCTCATGACTATTAGGATTCACACAATGTAGACATTAAAATTATAAAAAAAAACTCAAAAGGTGCTTTTGCCGACTTTATTTCTCTTAATTTTTAAGAGAATATTTTTTCCAATCATAATAAAAATAAGACAATTTTTTTGTGCGAGACGGTCTCACAGTGAGACCAGGGATTAAATTGTAAAGAATTTAGTATGGGGTTTCAAAATGATTTTTTAAAAGTTCAAGGGCTGAGTGTGTAATTTTGTTAATTTACATTTAAGTCTAGGTATAAATAATAAACTTTTCACCTTCCTCTCTCACTTTCCCCTCACAAAATTCCATCGCCTTCTGCAATTTCTTCTAATCTCAACCGCACACATGCTTCTTCCCTTCCAATTAACCGTACATCATCTCTATTTTTATTCCTCCTTTCTTGCATGCAGTGGTTCGTAGAGATCTTTGAAATTTTCCGATGATTTTTCTGTTTTTAACTTTGGTTTCTGGCGATCTAACACAATAGGACCTTCGTTTTGTGTTTATATTCGAAGGTAATGTCTTCGCTATGTTTTTTTCATGTATATTTTTGATTATTTTTTGTACATGTAATTTCTAGGGTTTGTATAGGTTATACTGAGTATTATTGTGCTTATTTTTTTTGGTATTTGTTCATAATGTAGTTGAATCGTGCTTTATTGTGTGTTTTAGGGTTTATGTTGTTCACTGTGTTAATCTTTGGAGATTTGTTTGTTTTTTTTGTGTTTGCTGTATTTTTCTTACGGATTTTTGCTAATTTTTGTGTTGCTATTGGTGTTTTTAGACGTGTACAAAGAATTTCCCACTGCTGCTGCAATCAAGAGGAAGAAGAATCTGTAATTTTTATTATTTTTTGGCTGTGATGTTTTAGACACTGTTGTTGATGTTTATGGTTTTTAGTTTGATGTTTATATTTTAAGTATTGTTATTTGTGTTGGTGTGATGTTTTAATTTCACCGTTTGATGCTTGTGGTGTTTTCATGCTTAATTGTGCAATTGATGTTCAATTTTGATTGTGTGTGATATCTTAGGGTTTTGTTACGATTTGTGCTATTTTTTGTGTTGTTGTTGTTTCTTAGATATCTAAGAAGACTTTCCCACTGCTGCTACAATCAAGAAGAAGAAGGATCTGTAAGTTTTATTATTTTCAGCAATGATGTTTTAAATACTGTTGTTGATGCTTCTTGTTTTCTATTTGTTGTTTCATGTTTAGGTTTTGAGTTTTGCTATCTGTTTTGCTGTGATGTTTTAATTTAAGTGTTTAATGCTTGTGGAATTTTCATGCTTAAAGGTGCAATTGATGTGCATTTTTGATTGTGTGTGATATCTTATGGTTTTGTTACGATTTGTGTGCTAATTTGTGTGTTGATATTTTTTCTTAGATATTTAAGAATACTTGCCGAGTTATGCTACAATCAAGAAGAAAGCAGGATATGTAAGTTTTTTTTGCAGCTGTGATGTTTTAGATACTGTTCTTGATTTTTTTTGTTCTATCTTTGATCTTTCATGTTTAAGCTTTAAGTATTTTATCTGTATTGGTGTGATATTTTACTTTCAGTGTTTGATATTTGTGGTGTGTTCATGTCCAAGTATGCACCTGATGTTCAGTTTTGTTGTTTTGGTATCTAGTGTGTGTTGTTGATGTTTTGAAATTTTGAGATTCATGTTTTATATTGTATGCCATGTTTCTCACTGTAGTTGTCAATGATATTATGTGTGCTATTGTGATGTTTTAATTTCAGATATTAGTGTTTTTATTATTGTATGTGATGTTTTATGTTTATTTCACAGGGATACTTTCCAAGTCAGAGCTCTACGACGCCATTGATGAGATAATAAAAAAAGGCTATGAGGAATCATGATTGCGAAGGTGTTCCCTTGAAAAGAAGGCCGAAGTCGACCTTTGATCATTGCGTTGATGGAGTAGAAGAGTCACCCTCTTCAAAACCAGCAAGAGAGAAGGCAAGTCGTGAATAAGCGTGCAACAAAGGAAAACCAATCAGGGGAAAATAGAATTTGATTGTTTGGGATGTATTGTTTGAGAATGATGTTTTATAAATATTGGTTTATTTTTTAGAGTTGAGGCACTGGATTGTTATTGATGTTTTAGGTTGATTTTGGATTTTTTTCCAGTTTTTTATGTTAGCAATTTTTACGGCACTTGAACCCTTTTGTAATGAATGACGTTTAATGGTTTGATAGTTATGATTTACATTATCACATGCTGACGTAAAAACTAAATTAAATATTTATACTTTTATATGTTAATTTTATATCTTTTTGTTGTGTCAGTGCTGATTCATTTAATTAATTCGGTTTTAAGTTATCAGTGTTTGATGTTTTATGTCTTGCATAAAATATATTAAAATTACTTGTTCATCCGTAACACATATAAAGTGATACGAAACACCTTACATGTATAAATTAGAATTTATTTTGATGTTTTAATTATAGTGTATTTTTAGTGTTTTTATTTGATATTTAACATTTAATTTCATGGTTTAGAATTTTTATTTGATAATATTTATTTTTAATTTGATGTGTCATTAGTTAAATGTGAATTATATTCTTAAGGCCCAAAATTTGGACCAAATTTCAGCCCAAACTTTAGGCCAGAACCCTTATAGTTAGAAACTTTTGACCAGAACCCTTATCAAACTGGGGCGAAAATTTTGCTCGAATTTCCGGTAAGAGCCACAAATCCGACCTTCACGACACCGGCACAAAACCCTCTCGAATCCGACCTTAACACCCTGGTGCAAAACCCTCGTGAATCCGACCTTCACGACGCTAGAGCAAAACCCTAGTGAAACTAACCTTGACGATGCCGCCGATGAACCGATTGATGAATCCTAGCCTTCGACCCCTTCTGGAATTGCCTCAACGATGACGATGCTTCCGACAAGGAAAAGACGTTGTACCTGCGACAATGACTCCGGGGAGAAGATGTAACTATCGAACTGGGTTTTCAACGATGACTTCGAGTTTTCAACGACGACGAAACAATGACGACATCGACGAAGGACGACGACTGGATTTCCGGTGGCAAAAGGATGAAGAAGGCATCCAAGACGCGAAGGAGAAGCTCCAAGGCGGCGGCGATAGCGGAATCCGGCGGACGAGGGAAGAAGGAGCAGAATTTGTGTTCAATTGCAAACTAGTCCCTGTATTTTAGCCTTGCTTTTGAAATATACCCCGAGACCTAAATAATTAGAGTTTAACTCCTTGTTATTAAAACTCCTACTCCCTCCGTCCCGGAGAAAATAGCACACTTTCTATTTTCGTCCGTCCCAAAGAAAATGGCACAATTCAAATCTTTCCTCAAATGGCAAAAAAGAGCTCA
>JAULKM010045796.1:0-12959 GCA_032355605.1 Rubia tinctorum
AAAAAGTAAAATTTTATAGTTCATTATTGTATGAAATGAAAGTTATTGGTGGTCAAACATGGCTTGAAAAATTTTCATAAAAAAGGGAGCCATTGTTAAAAAACCAGAGGGAGTATTTCCTTAATCTTCTTTAATGTATAGAACGACTAGGTAATTACTCCCGATACTAGATAATTGTGTATTTTAAAGTATTTAAATGTGTAGTTCCTTAATCTTCTTTAATATATAGAACGACTAGGTAATTACTCCCGATACTTGATAATTGTGTATTTTAAAGTATTTAAATGTGTAGTGCACGTGTATTTGATAAAATGTAAAATCTAAAATGGTTAAAGGTTATGTGTATTGATATTTATATGGTAGGTAAGTATAAAATGTAATCATAAAAGGAATACAATATCATAATCCTAGAAAAAAGTAATTAGTTTCCTTATCCTTCTTATTTTCTATTACCTTGCTCAAACGAGGAGTAGGACTGCTAGCAATGGAGAGGTTGGAACATACCCTATTGGAGGTTTTTTTTACCTTGATTATTTTTATGAAAATGCAGTCGCAATGAAAAGTATTTTTTTACATCGGTTATGTTCTAAAATAACCGATGTAAAAAGGTCGGTGACCGACACCAGGACCGATGGCTTACTAATGTCGGTTGCATTGTTATATGAGTGATTGTAACCGCAGTTCCCGATGTTGCTGACAATTGAATGCTCGGCCGATTTTGGTAGCTACCGAGTCCAAACCCAATGTCGCTCTTAACCGAGTGCATTGACAACGTCGGTCGAAAGTGGATTTGACAAACAACAAAGCCAACGTCGGTTTTGGCCATGAACAGCCGACGTAGTCATGTTTTTTACCGACATCGCTAGGCTTGACATATTTTCATTTTTCAGAGTCGATTAGGCAGCCGACGTTGCTCACTCGGTGCGTTTCGATCTCTAGTGAATCGACATACAACAGAAAATGATTGATAATATAAGAGAAAACTCATATGAGACCGTCTCATCATACCTTATGGTGAGACAAGGAATTAAGTAAATTTTTAAAAATTATAGAAAGTATCCTGTATCATCTCATCTGTAAATAAGTGTACTTACACCCTCCGTCTCACCATAATAATGAGTGATACTGTCTCACCCAAATCTTTGTAATAATATAAATTGCCGTTCAACTTAAGAGAAATGAAAGTCCATCACAAAACCATAAATACACTAACATATTACAAACTTATAATAAAACTACAACAATATTATCATTGTCGGTCCATAATCGGTAGTCAACCACCGTTACAATAATAAATAATAAAATTTATCATGGGTATTACGAGAGTAATATTTGGAATCGATATATTCATTATAATATAATGGTTGCATTATATTTGATTCAAACATTTGATGTAACTAATTTACCAAAATAATCTAACAGTGATCAACTTAATCCTTCTATGATACGTATAAAGTCCATTGATAATTCTCCCCGTCGATAATTCTCTCTGTCCCGTTACTGTAGTTTCACACAAAGCATGTATTATTTTAAAAATAGGCAATTCTCAAATGAAATATACAGCAATCGTGCTTATAAAAGACTAATACTTATAACATGTCCTTGGTGAAAGTGAAAGTTACCATTGATATTGTTGAGAGGTTATGGATTGTCACGTTCCATCCGTGACATCAAAATTTCCACTTATGATAGTCGTTGCATAAATTGAAGATGAAAAATACACAAAAATAGTTTCCGCTCCATGTGGCCAAGGTCGGGCACATATAATATTGATGTTGGTAGGAACGATAGCTAGGGACCGACGTCGGTCATTCAAGCAATTTTCTATCAAAAATAACATTCTTGTCCTGAATCAACATTGGTCTATGCCTAGAACTCCTCATTAAAGACACAATCTACAAAATAAACATCTAACACAATTATCACAATTCATGTACAGATTCAATATTTTCTTCTTCAAGAAATAAAATGAGTTTGACCAAAAGAATTGAAATCAAAGCATATGATGGATGACTATAACCTCAATTTGCATCCGGATACGCTCCACCTGTTTGTAATTGTTGGAGTTTAATTGAGTTTTCCAATTCATTTGATTGTAAACTTTTGAATTTTTTATATGGTTGAATGGAAAGTTGGAGGAATATGTTTGAGTGGGAATGTTGGAGAAGATGCCAGGTGGGAGGCTTTTTTTTGTTTGGGAATAACTTTAGATAGGGTTTTTGGCTAATTAGCCAAAAAAATATGGGCGTTGAAATTTCACCCCACATCAAAATCCACCTGAAAACTGACAATCTATTGACGTCGATCGCGGTGTCGGTCGTATATATGGGCTCCATGTGGCCCATTACAGCCCAATAGGTTTTATCCACCGACGTCGGTTTGCTTTTCATGTGGTGTGGTCCTGACTATGGGCTTTATGTGGGTTATGACAGCCCAATAGGGTAATTCGACTGACGTCTGTAGGCGATGTTGGTAAGACCTATAGCAGGCCCGATTTCACATACTTTTCAACGTCGAAACAAGTTGAACCAACATTAAAGTTTGACCCTAGCTAATTTTAGGTCAACCGTGGCTCGACTTCTATTGTAAACCAAAATAGATGACAAAAGGTTCGACATTTACTCATCTTAGGTCAACCGTGACTCAACTTCTATAATTTTACCAACATAGATGACAAAAGGTTCGACTTTTACTCATTTTAGGTCAATTGTGGCTCGGCTCCTACTGTTTTACCAATATAGATGACAAAAGGTTCAACCTTTAATTTACTCACCTTATATCAACTTTAGCTTGATTTTTATTGTAAACTAGCATAGTTTTGTTCGATCTTATTCATTATTATTTTACATAAACGATTTCGATCCTAATATTAACTAAAGCAATATCTCAGATAATACGCTAGGATCGTGAGCAAGCTCCCCCATTTGGGCCATTTCTGTGTGTACGGGTGCAATGCTCAGGCTTTTATTCTTAATTTTCTAATAACAGCAAACAAAAATATTTTCGTGAATAACTTTTGAAATCCCTCCAATTCTGGAATATATACATAACCTGAGACGCTACCCAATATGCTTAAAGCAACGAGGCTGAGAGATTGATGGGATTGCACTCAAATATGCCTCCCGACCCGACCATTATTTTCTTTCTTTTCCATTTTCAGTTTTGAACGAAGAATCTTTACATTCACAGTCTTTCTGAAGAAAAATCTTTGATTCTTTGTATTAGTGGGACTCCAAGAGGCAGACTATCAAAATTGTCCAGCCGAGTGGAATCTCTCTGTTCAAATTAGAGTTGGCCAATAAACTGTATTTATACATGACCCAACCCAACCCAACCCTCTAGTTAAATATAATATCTCTCGTCTATTACCCAACTCTAATTTCAATTCATTCATTTTTTAAAATTTTATCAATGATTCAACCCAACCAAAATCTAAAACCCTTTATATATATATTATTTTAATACTAAATATAAATAGTACTCCATATTTTAAAATGTTAATTATTAAATAAATTATCATAATATTTAAAAATTAATAATTTGGAATTAATAAATATTTAATAATTAAAATATAATAAACTAAACTATGGAGAAAATATTTGTTAAGCAGGAAGAAGAGAAATATAGTTGAGCATTCAACTATGATAGAATTGGTTTCTATTTATAGGGAATGAAAAATGTAATTTATTACAATTAATTTCATTATAAAATATTAAGAAGAAGTATAAAATTAGATAAATAGATAATTGGATTTGATTTGGTATATATTCAACCAATGGGATTGTGACACGTGCCCACAACCCCATTCATCGATCACCTTCCAAAAAAAAGTTCGTTTTGGTCCACGGTTAGGCTAGCCATTTTCATTTCCTGTTTTTCTTTTACCCTAAACATGGTGATCAAACGCATTCGGTCACCGATAAACTAGTAACCTATGTATAGTATTACTTAATTTATTAATAAAAGTTAGGCAAAATCTTGGGAAAAAAATTGTTTTTCCATATGCATATAGAAAGACATGGTTGAATTAAAATTATAGAAAGGTGAAATGTTTTAGTTGCAATATTATAAATTTATTGTGAAATGTACAATAGTTTTAAGTTTATGACCCGATTAATGCAACGTAAAATTTTTAGCTTGATTTATTCTAATTTGCAGTTTAAACGTTGATTTTTATTATAAGACACTCATTTTAATAAAGTGACAGTCTATTAGATGTATATTGTCATTGTTTGAACATATCCTATTTTTGTCCTTGATTGCCAAAAGATCACATTGTTGGTTGGCATGAGTCACATCTATACAATACGCGTAACTGATTTTATTTTATAACTTTAATACTTTGTTTTTGAGAAAATGACAGTTTAGTTATCCACTTTTATGTAAAATTACAAGTTTCATACCTCTTTTTGCACCATGTTCCTAAAAGATTCTCATATTATTACAAAATGTTCTCAATTGGTTCCTTTTATAGGTGATTTTAAGTTATTGGACCCGTCAACTTTTACCGAGATTTAAAAGAATTATAATTAAACAATATTTGAGATTAAATTAATTTCTTAAAATTTTCACTTCTTCCATTTTTTATCCACTGTCTACTACATGTTCCGAACACCACCAATCCAACCATATTCACTGCCTCTTCTATCGTCCCTGCTTTCCATGTTCCCTTCTTCCTAATAACGACACTATCACCACTAGAAATATTGACTCAATGTTGACTCATCTAAACCGACTAATAGTATGTGGTGATATATTGAGAACATTTCAATATAATGTGGGAGCATTTTTGGAAACAATTTGCAAAAACAAAAGGAACGAAACCTATAATTTCACCTAAATGTGCCCCGTGAGTTTTTTCTATGATATGCACAATATTATTTGGATCAATTTTTTTAATGTAATTATGTGAAAGAATTTAAATTTTGAGAAATAAAAGCTTAACAAGTTAATGAGAACAATATTTCTCACCATAAAAAAGTAAGTCACTTTTAAAAAGTCAAATAAAACTAAAAAGTGTGACACTTTGAAAAAAACAAGGGAGTGTTGCTACATACTCCCTCTGTCACATAATTATTAGCTTATTTATTTTTTCAAAGTCAAAATTTATAAATTTTGACCCTAATTATCAATTTATATATCTATAATAAATATCATGTGAGATATTGTTAAATTTATCTTAACATCTATTTTCTAAATATCAATTTTTTATATGAAATTGTTGTATGTAGCTAGAGATATCGATGGTCAAACATGATCATTGAAAATCGTGAAAAATAAATAGGCCAATACTCTTGGTACGGAGGGAGTATATTCAAATTATAAAATGATTTCATTACACTGATAAAAAATTTATATAGAAATCATTGAAAATGAATATACGGTCCCATCGCCTGAAAGCAGCATATAATAAAGGGGAAAATGTTTTTATGCCCCTCGAATTTTTTATATGTGTAAATATAATTCTTAATTTTTTGAAAGTGCAAATATATCTGTTGACTGGCTAGACTCAAAAATTCATAACCCTGATGTCAGAGATCAGCGTTGACCATACTGAAATTGACTAAAAACCCCTATTCTATTTTCAATATAAATAGTTGAAGCGAACCCCGTCATTGGAACATAAACAAGAATTCAGGGTCATATTTGCACTTATTTTATAAGGTGGAGGTCGGATCAGCACATTTTTTAAAGTATGAATTATCTGCAGAAACATAATAGTAAATTATAAGTAATCTATGGTTCGAAAAAAATGACAACATTACAATGAGTCTGATACGTCTACTATATTCATCATTGGACAAAAAAAATCTACCATAACCACTATGTCGGAACAATGGTGCAACTAACCAACCTAATCATCTAACCCAATGACATCTACTCCCAAAACATCTAGGTTTCTTTTCTTTCGCAATCGTCGTCATCATCTCCAAAGCTAAAAACATAAACATATGCTGCAATTGTCTTGATATCCTTAAAACTATCATCAACCCCTATTTATGTAGGCGTACTTGATTCCTTCCTCGCAATTATCACTGCACATAAAATTTAAACATAATCCAAATATCGCACATGCAAAACAGAAAAGATAAAATGGAAATAAACATTATATATCGAGAAATCGTATCTTTGTTCATTCGAGGCATTCCTAACTAGTTTCCATTGAATGCAAAAATCTAACAACAAATAAACACATTATCTCAAAAACACAACACAACACAACACAACCTCGCAGATAAACCTCCAAAGTAAACATGAAATCAAACTAAGTACATTCGGAGGTGCCAATGGATACAATGCATCATATACAATGTCCCCTAACAAAACCCAGATATTCAATGAAAACAGGAAAAACACAGGCACATATACAGACATTAAAATCAATGGAATAAACAGTGTAAACCGATCATTTGATAATCGAATCAGAAAGGAATAAACACTGTAAACCGACCATTCAATGTGTTGCCCTTGAATTCAGGCCACATCTGCTCCACCTGAACAACAAATCCTTTCGTAACATGAACTTTGATTTTCCAACATTTATCAATACGTGTGGAGCAATGAGAATTATACAATCGTTACTACGGACAGTGAGTGAGTGAGCGGAGTACCTTTAGCGAGTGGGCAGTGAGTAAACAAGTAATTGAGTTACATGAATATGAGCAGAGTCACTATGCCGGTGCCATGGCTGCACGACGATGTTAGGGTGGCAATTAGGTGGTACTGCAATGTCCGGGGAACGACCAAGGGTGTGTTTTCACTTTTAAAAAATGGAGGGTTATATTTGCACTCACAAAAAATGGGAGGCATGAAAGCAAATTTTTTTCGATGATAAATTACAATATTTTAACTACAATGTGCCATATAAAAACATAAAAATAATGATCTACAGTTAGATTAGATCTATTAATTATAGTGGATATAACAAAACTTTCAGTCGATAAATATGCACTCCCTTCGTCCCAATTATTTCTGCACATTTTCCTTAAATAGGTGTCTCAATCCTTTCTCCACACTTTCCAAGGCAAAATTACCCCTGAATTAACTAAATATTACTTCCAAACCTTTCCAAACCTAACCTAACCTACCCTCCTAGCCCTCACCCACACCCACACCCACCCTCCCTTCCCATTTCAGAAAATTCTTCCTCTCTCCCAATTTCTTTCTTCTCCCCATTTCTTCGTTGCCATCGCCGCCGCGTCAAGCTTCTCGTCTCCAAATCCTCCTCTCCCGTCACCGGCGACCACCACTCCCCGCTCCCCATCTCACCCTCTGCGCCTCCTCGATTTTTTCTATCACCCTCTCTACCGCTGTGTCTTCATCTCCTCGTCTCTGCCGCCGCATCTTCGTCTCCTCGTCTCTGCCGCCGCATCTTCGTCTCCGCAGCCGCACCTTCGTCTCCTCCGCCACCTCTCTGTCTCTGTCTCAGCGGCTCCGTCTCCATCTCCTTCGCCTAAAATGTTTTTTCTCCCTCATTGAACACAAGAATTACAAAGAAACTCTACATGATGATTATTGGATTGTGGCAATGCAAAAAGAACTTGGGCGATTCGAATGCTATGATAATAAAGAAAGTTTCCAAGAAGTCTATCATCAATTCAAGAAGGCTTTGTATGGATCAAAAGAAGCACAAAGGGAATGGTTTGAGCGACTCAATAACTTTCCTATTCAGAAAGGTTTTCGTCGAGGGGGAGAAGATCTAAGGTACTTTTGTTAGTTTTTATTCAGTAGTGAGTATTTTTATTTGTGTATATAAATTTGAAAAAGCACAAAAAATGAAAAAGGAGAGAAAAAAAACATGTTGGTGTTGAAGACATTATGGTGATTGATGTGAGGGCTAGTTGGTGAAATTGTGACTGACATGCTAGTATGGATGAGTATGAAGTAGTCAAGTTTGATCATTGGCATGCTGAGAAGGTGAGATTGCTCGGAGAGTTTGTGCCCTCGGTTATTATTCTGTCTGATAGTGAATCTGGAGATGCTGGGCATGTTCCATCATACCTAGAAAATGAAGCTGAAGAAACAGGGAGCATCATCATCAGTTAAGGAGCATGAATCATTATCATCAGCCAAGAAGGAGAAGGGGAAAGGGAAGAAATTTTCCTCTCGGAAAATTCTCAGAGAAAATGATACAAATGATGATGATATATATCTTGATGATTATGTAGATCATGCAGAGGAGCATTAATTACCACATTCCGAAGAAGGATGCCTTCTATATTTGACTAAGGACTATGACTAGGGTTACTAAAGTTGGGATTAATTTGGGAGTATCAAAATTATACAGGAGAATATATTTTGGATCCTAAGAATTAACTTGTGTTGAAGCAAGTAAGGAGTATGAACTGTGTTGAAGTAAGTTAGGAGTATGAATTGTGTTGAAGTAAGTTAGGAGTATGAACTGATTTAGCTGTTTTTATGAGACATGAATTGATGCACAAATTATAAGTGAGTATCAAATCCGACTCGAAGCAAGCAGTGGACATCCTCATAAAAGAAGCAAAACCACCATGGGAAATGATCCACCTATTCAAAAAATCATATACATTCACCAAGTAAGGATGCGAGGAGGCATTTACAAAGACACATTTACAAAACACAACCTTTACAAATATGGTGCTACAGTTGCTGCTGATAGATGCGAGGAAGGAGGACGCATTTTGAAAATGCGTCCTCAGTAATTTTTTTAAAAAAATCTGTATGCAAAGGTTGTGTTTTGTAAATGCGTCTTTGACTATACTGACATTGGCAGGCAAAGGTTGCATTTTGTAAATGTGTTTTTGACTATAATAATGACATGGACTCTGTGAAGACGCATTTTGCAAATGCGTCTTCAGATTTGCATTAAACCACTAGCTTTGCCTTCTCCTTTTAGAACCGAACCATTTTTCTTCTTTCTCCTCTCTGTTTTACCCAGCTTTTTCTCCCTCCTCTTCGGCCCTTTCCCCACTTCACTACCTTCCACCTGCAGCGGTCAGCTCGTGCTTGAAGGAGTTCCCGTTATTAGAATCATAGGCTCTTATCATAAAACCAATTGGTACTATGTAGGGGTGACCCATGATCTTATATATTGAGTAATAATACTGTCAACCACCGATGTGGGACTCTAACACGCCCCCTCACGTGCAGCGGCATGAATCATCGCGCAAACGTGGACAGAAAGGGGTAATGGGCCAACCTTGGGCTCTGATACCATATTAGAATCATGGGCTCCTATCATAAAACCAATTGGTACTATGTAGGGATGACCCATGATCTTATATATTAAGTAATAATACTGTCAACCACCGATGTAGGACTCTAACAATATGTTGCCGGTGAATATGATTTCCATTGTGACTTAGTTATTCACTTGCATATGTATGTATTCTACTGTAGTTTTACTGTTATGTTTTGGGTATCCTCTCATGTTTTTCTCCTCTTTTAGAAATTTTCATTTGCTATTTCATGCAAGAAAGTGGGTAGCTCGCAGTTCTAAGAAATGTGAAGGAAGAAGTTTAAAACCCATTGTGGATAAATTTTGAGTTTTTGTTTTACCTCAAAACATTTAGATTGTTTCATCAACTTTCTCATTTAGAAATCAAATAAGGTTTTTTTTTGGCTCCTCAGTCCTAAGCATCTCTAAATCAATGCACAAAAAAAGGAAAACACTATCTATGATGCTCAAAACAATACCGGAAATTTAAGCCAGTCTCGACAGCCCACACTTCGCAAACCTCATTGTAAAGAGAATAAGAAAGACTGGATTTTCCTTGCTGATTAACGGTGGTGTAGGCGAACCGGTCGTGCTGTGTTGATAAGTATAGTGGAATCAAATCTGTGATTATTGTCTCCATGGTAGATCGAATTCGATGGTAAAACATGCTTCAAATGTAATCTTAACTCTTAGATAGATTCGAATTAATTACATTCATGAGATCCGAGATTAGATAATTGATTTTTCGCTAAATTAGATTTAATCAATTCTTAACAGTGGTATCAGAGTGTCTTGCATGTTTTAGTTTGATCTAAACAATATGTGAATGAGATTCAGCATTTCGATTTGTTTTCATAGTTTAATCAATAGTTTAATCAAATTAATCACTGGATGATTTAAATTGATTTTAACCCACTTAAAATTTTGCGTTTTATTATTTTTTAAAAAATAGTGTTCACCAACCGAAATTTCTGTTTACCGAAGTGGACAATGCAGCGATGCCGCCAGACCGCGGCGCCAAGGTGGCGATGGCAATGGCACTGCCACCGGGGATCAACTGTTTTGAATTGGAACTGCTTGATTATTAAATTACTAGATAATATCCGTGCCGCACGAATTTATGAACAAAAATCTATAATATAATATAATTTATAATCTGAAAAACTAATAATTGTTTTTTAATATTTATGAGTCAACAAAGACGGTCTTTGCATAAACTATGAAAAGACCAAAGTTTAAATTTTAAAATAGAAGAAATGAAGATAAAATTTTCAGATTGCATTATTCGGGTCATAAAATTTATAACTACTACACGTTGTATACTAAAATTTTAATATTGTAACTAAAATATTTTACCTTTTTTATTATTCTAATTAAACTCTGTCTTTCCATAAATATATGGAAAAACGGCCTTTCCCAAGACTTTGCCTATATTTATATGAAAAGTGTAAATGATGCAGTATATAAAATAAAATTTTAAGTTTAATATCATTTATTTAATTTAAAAAGAAATTGACGTAATATTGGTTGATATAAAATAATCTATTATTTATATTAAAATAAAAAATAATTTATATGTATTATACATAGGATAGTGATAATTATTGTATATAAATATTTTATGTTATAAAAAATATAATGATAAGAATATGAAATATAAGTTGATGATGAATCAATAGTTATTTAATTAAAGTTATAAAATTGTGTGTCCTATAAAAGAAAATGTAAAAGTATTCTTAGTGTTGAACTATAATTTTAAATGGTGATGTGAATATTTAGTAGATGAGTGGGTATTGCCTTATCAGATTAATGATAATTAATAAAATTATAGGGATATGCGATAATTATGTTAAATAGAATAAGTTGACTTCTGATTTGTTTAGCTAAATAGAATCTTCATATATAGAGAATGAACAATATGTAAATAATTATAGTAAACTGATGTAGCTAGCTCATGTGTTAAGATTTGGGAGTGTTAGTTGTCAAATATTGGTGAAAGCTAACTTGACTAAATGTAGGAAGACATTTGGCCAAAAAGTTTCTCTTTTAGTATATAGTATAGATAGTTATTTTTATTTATTTGAAATAATAAATAGATAGTCATTTTATTTATTAGGTGATAGTAATTAAGTTTAATCATTTTAAAAATTAGTTAACTTAATCTTTTTTGGTAGTAACTAGTTTCTTCAATAATTTAGTATTATTAAATCTGACAAAGAATAACGATTAAAGTTAATGATTTTATAAATTTGTTAACTTAATTATTATTGATATAAGGACTACCTAATATATTAAGTTATTTAATAAATTTAGAACTATTAAATATGGCAAAGAAAAATAATTAAGATTAATTTTTTAAAAATTAGTTAAATTAATTAATTTTGTATGGTTAATTGCATGATTAATTATGTGATTTATCCCAATTTTTTAAGGCAAAGTTTTGGGAAAGGCCGTCTTTCCATAGGCACATGGAAAGACAGGGTTGAATTGAAATTATAAAAAGGTAAAAAGTTTTAGTTGCAATATTAAAAATTTATCATGAAACATGTAGTAGTGATAAGTTTATGACCCGATTAATACAATCCGAAAATTTTATTTTGATTTCTTCAAATTTCCAGTTTAAAACTTGATCTTTCCATAACTTATGGAAAGACCGTCTTTCAAGAGACAAACTTTTTTATGTTATTGGATAATTTATTTTAGAAATGAATGTATATTGTTAGTCGCATGATTAATATGTGATTTTATCCCAATTTTTTTTATTTGTGATTGGATCATTGATTTTATAAATGAACGTATGCATATATGAATTGTAGTGCAGAATAGTAAGTGACTAGTTTGACTTAACTAGATATTTAAATACGGCCTGCTTCCCGTTTATTATTGAGTATTGTAATTAAATAGGACATCCTCACCATTTATGCTATGTTGTAAATTTAATTTTAATTTTAATTATTTAAGTTGAAATAAATTTTAAGTTCGATGAGAAGATCGAAAGAATGGATCTAACAGACAAGATGATGAGTTTGTCAAGATTAGGAGGTCATACTAGGATTACTTTAGATGCATTTATTTATCGCATTTATTTATTTATTTATATTATTAATGCATGCGATTGATTTATGTCTGCGGGATGATGATGAAGTTAGTTCAAGCAATAATGAGCAAAACTTTGTCTTTCCAAAACAAGAACACCCATTAAACTCTCGATCACTAGTGACATATTTCTCCAAAGCGATAAGGACACTTCTAATCTTGGGGCAAATGCGGGTAGACCTAATGAAAGGGTCTACATGTTAGTTTTAGTTTGCCCGTCAATATCAGTGAGGGATCCTCAGTTGTTGAGGCAAAAGGAGATAGATAGTACATTGGATGTACCCTATCGACCAAGAGCAGTATTGAATACTATTAACAATGGGATTGCTTACCTAAAATCAAAGGAATTGAGACAAGTCAAAGCATGGTTAAGACCTTGTAATTTTGAGGGTTTTGAAATCATTTTATTCATGAGACCAACTTAGATATAATAAAATGTTGAATAACTTCTAAAAATGTTGGTATGTTTTCTTCAAGTTATTCTGTTTAAATGGTTTTTATTGAATTTATTTATATTGTAGTAATCATGTATAACAACAAACAACATGATGGAGATTCTGAAACGACTACCACCATAAATGAAGACATTCCACATCTTGATCAAACATTCAAGGGTTTTGTTCGTGATCCTCTAAGTGACATGGTTGGACCTATGACAAGGTCAAGA
>JAULKM010045807.1:0-12959 GCA_032355605.1 Rubia tinctorum
ACTAAAGGGGTCATTAGTGAGGTTTAGCGAGAGATGTCGAATTCACTCTTGTAAACTACTATCAAAGAAGGATAGAACATTTATCTTCACAACAAGTAGTAAAGGTGTTAAATATATTATTTGTTCAATGATAGATAGAAGGCTTGGAAGTAGAAGTCAATTGCCCCCAAGATCCTGTAATTCGTGTATAACCTTGTTTTAGTGGTTGTAGCTTAATTAGTAGACTTGTATGGTTTGATAGTGTAACTTGTCTTGAAATTGTTAACTTAGAAAACAAATCCCAAAACCCCCCAATTTTATTTGCTTTTATATATATGCATATATCTATATCTAGCGTAGTATTTACCATTATATGAACAAACTCTTAGGAATATCCCTTGTCTCTGTGGACAATCCCGACTTGCCATTATCTACTTAGTTGTAGTTAAGAGCACTTTAGGGCTTAAAAATAGTATCTTTGAGAGGTACGACGATGACCTCCCAGTAATATATTCAATACATCAATTTCAATGTGCTTGCTAATTTCTATATTAATGTTTTGATGTCTATCTATATGTGCATATACATTAGAGGTAATTACTTGATTTTTGTCACTATATCTCTGTGCGTCTGATGTGGTTTCCTATTTGAATAGACATGGCTCTGAAGGTCATTCTGCCCCACCTCCACCTCCTCTGCCGATAGTCGAGCTTGCACCACCACTTCTCCCAGACAGATTCATGGGATTGCATCGGATCACCGGCGCTTATGTTGAGAGGTGGGATACTTTATCTTCGAGGAAGATCCGGGAGACATTCTTCGCTGATGAAGCCGCGTTGGAGGCCCTTCAACTGAAGGAGTCAATCCTATGCCTCCTCGATAAATGAGGTATGCGAGGTTTCTTGTCTCGGGAACACCCACATACATAAGGTACACCCTAGAGTTCTTGAGCATAGTCAGGGCGTACACAGAGAGGGATGGAGTGCCCTGCGAGAGGTTCATTCGGTTTCATCTGAATGACCAATGACACGAGATGAGCCTCTTGGATATTAAGGAGGCATTTGGGTGAGACAGAGCAGAGATCCGGGCGAGGTTTGATCAGGAGAGACACACTCTCACCATTGAGGAGAACTTTTTCTGGAACACCATCACCAGGAAGGTGCGGAATGTCAGGGACAGGAACAATGCCATCATCCATCTGGCGCTTCGATATGTGCACCACCTCTTCTCCACCACTCTATTTTATAGGCTGAGGCGACAAATGTGTCGTATGATGAGATTTGGTTTCTTTGGGAGTTAAAGAGTGAGGGCACAGGTTATGGATGATGGGAAAATTTGTGGGTCACCAAGGTCCTGGAGGCGAAAAAGAAGGAGAAGGGCGAGATATCATTATGGGGCATAATCACCCTACATGGGAAGCAGCTGCACATCACCACACCTGAGGACCTTCAGCGACTTGGTCGGGGGGAGTCTTATTGAATCACATTGATCCGGAAGGTCAAATTCCACCTAATCAAGACAACGATGGATCCTCGGACATTTCATTTGTTGTACGGGGCTGGAGGTGTCACTTTCATGAAGCTTCCATAGCCCCAGCGTACGAAGCTGGAGTTGGACACAGCGGTGATTGATTTGGCGATTGAGCCAGATGTAGAGTGCAGACATGGATTTTTGTAGGTTCTCTACCCTATACTATGGATCCGACGGAGGATGCACCTCATTCACCACATCCTTCCCCACAGGACCAATAGCCTGATCCGATGCAGGAGGATCGCAGCAGCTGCAGCCAGCCGCCAACAGATTTTTATTACTGGTTGCACGACATGATCTATGATCACAACTTATACATGTCGTGGAACTTCTTGGTATGGATGGCGAGATTGATCAGCTGGCATCCAAAATCTGGGATATGCAGGCACGCGCTGATGATACCACATGCCCAGATCCTGGAGCATCGAAAAGCACGAAAAGATGCTAGAGGAATGAGGAGTGGATGGCGTTATATTAGGAGCGCTATGAACATGGTTGTTCATCCTCACAACAATGATTGTAAGCATTTTTCTTTTGAGTATCCCCCTACTTCATTATGTATTGTGTTTTGCCCTATTTTGTATACATTGAGGGCAATGTAGTATTCCAGTATGGAGAGGGGATTTATCATTGTTTATCTCTTGGGATGCTGTATTTTGGATTTAGACTTGGATATTTTTCTTAGTTTTGGGATGCTATAATTTGATGCATATATTTTTGTAGTTTTGATATGTGCAAGCTTTTTGGCAATTTATGATTGGAAAAACATGGGAAAATGAAATTTTTTTTTGGAAATTTTGAAAAAAAATAGAAAATGAAAAAAAGAAAAAAGAAAACCCGCTAAGTTAAAAAATCGAGAGGGCAATTTAGGCAACATTGGGGGTCTGGATAGGCCGAAACCCCAAAAAAGTTTCCTAGGTAAAAATGAGGGGCTAAATATGGGTGAGATGTGAGCCAAAATAAAAATGGTGTGTGGCTAGGATGAAACCCGAAAGGGCTCCTAGGCAAAATGAGAGAAAGAGAAAAAGGAAAAAATTGATTTAATATCTACTCATTTGTCGGGTAGTCTAACATCATGAAACTTCTTGGGATTGGGTAATTTAGAGGGGAGAATCCAAGCAAGGTATGAAATTCTTAATTCTCGATATGCTTCGTTTTTGGGCTGATATATTGGTATAAAGTGAAGTTAGTACTTGAACATTTGATATAGTTTTAACCTCACTTGATACCATTGGATTTTGAGATTAGCAAGTTAGGAAATGCGTTTATGGATATTAGGGAATTGATAGATAGTATATTTTTGTTAGATTTAGTAATAAGGGTTGTGTGTGATAGAAACTTTTGGGAATTATAATAATGAGAGTTTTGTGAGATTTTCAATAGGGGAATATTAGAATTAGGTTGGGGACATTTGAACTTCTTTGTATTCTTGAATCTTTTCTTACTCGAGGATGAGTAAGGTTCAAGTGTGGGGAGATTTGATATGTCCCTATTATATGATGATTTTGAGATCTTTTGTACTCATTTTGGTATACTTTTGTGCTTCGGATACTCCATTTTACGTTGAAATTCTATTACTAGAGTTAAGAGCGACTTTACCGCTCTTATCACATTTAATAAGGATTTTGTTAGACAAGGTAATGGTTTGAAAATTTGAAAACCGTGAATACTACATTTTGATGATAATGAAGACCTTGAAGACCCGAAGAAGACAAGAGGAGACAACTACACCTAGACAAAAAGAAGACAACATGTGAGGACAACCCACTTTGCGACATCTGTCGTGGCTCGCGACGCATGTGTCGCGGCTCGCGACGGCCAACTGCCCAGATATGCTTTTTGGACTTTTTGCACTATAAATACTCTTTTGTCTCCTCTCTTTTCCAGAACCTTTCTTCCCCGATTCTACAACCATAAAACCCTAGTTTTACACCATTTTCATCTTTCTTTCATCTTGATTTTATGTTTGAATTTCTATTGTGGTTTAATATGAATTCTAGTAGCTAAACTTAGTCTTGAGAGCAATTGATTAAGGCTTTCAAGCCCATGTCTTGAGAACTATATGTAAGCTATTTAATGTTTTACTATTGTGTATTTATTGTGCTTTGAATTTGGTTGTTGAATACAATAATGGAATTGGAGGTTTGAGAATATGAAATACTTGTATGATTACTTGTTAGGGTTTGGAGAAAATAGCTAACTCTCCTTTATTTTGATATGATATCCAAAGGCGTGAATTAGAGCTTATAATATGGTTGATGATTTGATCAATGCTAGATAAATGTGATAATGTCGAATTCTTTATCATGTTTGTTTTGGGTAGAAAATAGGAGAAGTTTATGAATGCTGAACGTTCTTGACTAATCTTGTGTAAATGCATGAATTGGTTCAATACTTGGACACGGTGTAGTGTTTATAAGTGTTACCAAGCTTGTTGTTTCTTCATGCTTAATGCCACTAATGGGATACTTTTAGGCGTTGATCTACTAAAGGAGTCATTAGTGAGGTTTAGCGAGAGATGTCGAATTCACTATTGTAAACTACTATCAAAGAAGGATAGAAGATTTATTTTCACAACATGTAGTAAAAGTATTGAATAGGTTGTATGTTCAATGATAGATAAGAGGTTTGGAAGTAGAAATCAATTGCATCCAAGGTCCCGTAACTTGTGTTTAAACTCTTCTTAGTTGTTGTTGCATATTTAGTAGATTTACATTGCTTGATAGTTAACTTGTCTTTAAATTGATAACATAGAAAAACCAACCCAAAAACCCCCCATGTTTACAAGCTTATATACATATGTATATCTTTATATCTTGCGTAATATTCACCTTTATAAGTGAAAAACCTTAGTAAAATCCCTCTTCTTTGTGGACGACCCTAATTTTCCACTATCTACTTAATTGTATTTAGGAAGCATTTAGGGCTTATAAATTGTATCATTGAGAGGTAGAACGACGATCTTCCAGCGTAAACCCGTCTTCACTGAGCCGCATCCTTCTTTTAGACAGTGGCTGTCGTGAATGTCGGAAAGATGCTTTAGCAAGTTCCAGTGAATCAAAGAATTAGAGCGGTAAATTCCAAGTGTAGACAAATCAACCATTATTTTCCTATTAACTACTATTTTTGAAATTTATATTTTATATACTTCAAATTTGATATTCATATATTTCTTATTATAATAAGAAAGGGAATGATATACATTGAACACATAATCTTATTATTTAGAGTAGTTTCAATAAAACTATTTATGGAAATGCAGAACGAGACCACGCATACTGCACATATATAGGATGGGTTGAAACTTATTAATTAAATGAGCGTTAAAAGTAATTTTTACATTATTCAGACAGGTAGTATCGAGGCATCTAACAAATGGGATATCAACATCATCTTTGAAGAAATCGTACTATTTAAAATGAAATTTAAACACATCCAAATCAATTTCTCGGTTAGATCCTAGGATACAATTTACCAAATCAACATATTTTCTTTAACACCGAGGATGTTGTAACCTAAATTTAGTATTTCTAAACAATCGCAGCCACAAGTTTATATTACCAATATCCAGATTAGGAATATCCTTCCCAAAGACCTATCCAACATTTTGACAAAATATTATCCTTAAAGCCTCTACTAGTGTCAAAGGGGTATATGACATGATTGCTAAATGGCTTGAAAAAGTGTTGCTATTCTCAAAATACAAAAAAAATTAAAACCACTATATATATTATAGTAGGATGTTTTAAAAAGATTTACTTTTACTAAAAATAGGCAGTGGCAGTTCTTTAGGAACAAAATATGCACATACATGTGCAAACAGGGACAAAGCCTAATAAATTTAATGATGTACTTTAAATGTTCATATTGATTCGATCGATTAGAAGAAGTGATTATATATATATATATATATATATATATTTCATGTAAATTATTTTTAAGGATTTACTTGAAACCAACTAAATTAGCCTCAAAATTAACATTTAGTCAACAACTTAAGTAATGGTATAGAGTAGTCTCATTAATGCGACATGGACCTAAGGTTTAAATAAAGAAACTAGGTTAATAGTAGATAATTTTTTATGTGGGGAATTTATATGCGGGGAGGTGAGGGCCAAATAAAAAGTTGACATATGTCAAATTCAAAGTACAATTAAATACATCCTTATTTTTTTATTTAATTTCAATTTAACACTTATCATCATTTCATTTGGAACTCACCCCTCCACATATAAATTTCCCACATAAAAATTGTCTGGGTTGATAGTGTCCAAATTTCATATGCTATAGTAATTAATGTTATTTAGAGTAAGATAGGCAGGCTAATTAACCCTCGATAGCTCCAAATTGTTAGGGATGACGATCATCATAATGACCACATGGTACGCCAAGTAGAGATTCACAGAGAGGTTCACAAGTATTTACTAATTTTTTGACGAGACAGTTAGTGAAGATTTTCCCTCGTATGTTCCGCTTAGGGGTGGAAAAGTGAACTTGCATGAATAAAATGAGTTTGTTTTTTTATCCACTTGAAAATTAGTAATATGAGTTGTCGGTAAAACAAGTTACGACTTAAATATGTAAATTAAAAATATGGGTTTGGTATGGGTTTACTGCAAGGTCTATAAAATGGTTAGACCCACGAGTTTACCCACTTTTTTACATCATTCGCTTGGTAACCTCGGGGTTGGTGTATAAAAATTATAGAGTTAAACAATTTTTCAAAAAAATAAAATTATCTAAAATTATCAATTTTGAAGTTTAAAAAAGTAGATATAAAAACTATAAAGTTTATAAATAAATACAAGAGATTTTAAATTTATATCTAAATCATCAAAGGTATACATGCTTGATGCCCTTCATTCAAACACACCGACAGAACTGGGGGGTCGAACTGGTGCGGCCACCTCGACTGAGTTTTGGTAGTGAACGAAGTATTATTCATTCTCGCTCCTTTAAAACCGGCCAATTAAAATGGCTGAGTTCCACCCAAACGATGATTTTAGCTACTAACATATCAAAATGGTAGAAGGAATCAACAAAAGAATGTTCATCCTCGTCAGAAATGAGAAACTACTTGTTTCTCATTTTGGGCCTAACTTAGTAAATGGAAACCCAATTGTTTCTCTTTTTTGGGCCTAAAGTTTTAACAAATTCGGAGTAGTTGGAAATTCAGTTGTTTGTGTCATTTTTGGTCTCTTGCCTAATTGTTTCGTAAGTTTTCTTTTTATTTTAACAAATCATATTTTTCCTTATTTATTTTTTTTCAAATAACAAATAATTCTCCCCTTTTCACATTTCTCCATCTCACTTATAATTAAATAAATTTAATTACATGTAATAACGTCATACATTTTTTTTTAAAGAAAATGCATATTACGACGAATTTGACAATACTAATAATTTTAGTTACTTATAATAAACATGTATAAACAATTTGATATTTTGTGAATCTAACAATATTTTGTAGTTTTCATGATCATATTAAAATTATATACTAATTAAAATTTATGATCAAATGTATTATGGAAAAGTTGACAAAAATTAAACAGTTATAAAAGGAACAAAGTAAACAACTTTGCTAAGTACTCATTCGCTCATCAGTTGAACTGTCGAGCACCATCGAACAATATAATTGTGGGTGGATGACTTTATATTCTAAGGCGGTGAAGTCTTGAAACGTAAAATGAAAGAAAAACAAAGAACTCTACATATTTATTACGTTGAATGAGAAAATACAGTTGTACTAACTCGCACCTCTTGATATATTGGTCTGGTTCTGCCACTGTTCAAACATATCAATCAGAACCTCCTCCATCGCCTCACACATTTCCTTTAAAACTTTTACAAAGAAAGTGATAAATAATTTATAGTGCTCGAGAAGATTTGACACATTCGTTGTATCGTGAATCAATAGGCTGAATAAATTGAATCTCTAAAACAATGACTACCAAGATTTAATAATGATGATACATACTTTAAAATATTTTATGCATATAATACCCAATAAAAATAAAACAATAATATATAATAATCAAAGCATCATCTCTCTATTTAACGAATATATAATTAGTATTTTTAAAATTAAATTATGAACATATACGATACATGCACACTTTGTGAACAAATAAACAAATAATGACGTAAAACAAATTAAATGAGCATTAAAGTGCGCATTTCGTTCTTACCCTAGCTTAAAGACTCGAATCGGCTCATGAATGTAAAAATGTTTTGGATTTCATATAAAAAAGTTTAATGTATTTTTAACTACATTCACCAAATTGTTCTATTAATTCTTGATCCGTTGGATCGAATTTCACCTCAGTTGGTAGACCAACCCAATTCTGCAGCAATGAAAATAAATCAAAATTTGACGTCAATTAGCAGACACTATAGTATTTCAACTTGCATTAACAAACCCTAAAACATCTTCATCTCTTTGGTGGTAATAATAGTTGCTCAAGGAAATACATTAAATAAAATTACTTCTTGACAAAGTGTTTTTTTACCTGAAGTTTAAATATTTGAAAATGTTTATTAGTTAATTTTACTCATTTATAAAGAATAACATACATGTGCTAAAATTGGACGTAAAAAGAAGAGTTGGGAGGATCTCAAAAAAACACTTGATATCAAAGCACTATATCTGATTAGAAGATAAGAACATGCACGATACATGCACATTGCACAAATGTTTGTTGCATATTGCACAGGAGGATCCTCGCTTTGATACACCTAGCATACAATCCCGTCAGTTCAACTAAAAACCTCACTCATATGGGTAGCAGAAACCATCTTTCATGCTTTTTTTAAACATGAGGAAACGACCACTCATAATAACCCATTGATATGGTGTCCAAATGAAAACATTGCCACAAGTGTTGAAAATTGGCCTAAAATTTCTGCATTAATGCCTCCATAAATTATTACAACACACAAGTCTCATTTCACCTGATTTGAAGAAATTTTTGTTTGGGCCTGAAGACCACAAACCTCTCCCACGCCCACAGCTGCACAAATTGCAAGGCGTTCAAAGAGAAAACACTAAAATTCCACCCTTAATTTTATCCCAACCCTTGTCCTGACCCTGAGCCTGAGCTTGCGCTTTCGCTTCAATATCTTTTACAACATATGCAATGGCTATAGGGCCATTCAAAATTTCAAAATCAAAGAACCCCATTAAATAGTGATTGTTTCTTTAGTTGTGATAGTGATGGTTGCTTTCCTATTGCACAATTAACTTACTTAGGTCAGGGGTTAGTTGCAAGAGATACCAAGAGGTTTAATATTTGTTTGCAGTTGCCAGGATCAAATTATTAGGAGGTACATCATTGAAAAGTTTTTTTTTCAGCTACAAAAAGTTTTTATTAGGAATTTCTTTGTACTATATAATAATTTTTGGGTTGGTGCTTGAACTAAAATTGGACAGTAAAAGATCATTAGGAACTAAAACACGCACGCACGCACACGCACGAAGCCTAATAGTTTTTAATGGTGTAGTTTATACACTCTTATTGACTTGATTATAAGGGATTTAATTTGTTTTGTTATTTAATGTTATTTATGTTAGATTCTTGCAGAAGTATCAATTATTCAAGAAATGGAATCACATTCTCTTTGATATTTATATGTACTTTTTCCATCAAATATAGAATAAAAGCTCATGGACCCATTTTATTCATCTTAATAATAAAAATAAAGTCAAATATGGATCATATTGTTTGCAAATTAATTTGTTTTTTTGTAGAAACATAAAATTGGTTCCAAATTTCCATTTGCTTATTTTAAATCGGCTGCCAAGCCGAAGCTGCAATGAGTGCACTGTTGTGTTACCCCATTCTAAGACACCCTTCATTTTCATTGACACAGTATCCATTAGCCGAGAATATTGCCAATAGCATAACGACTTTTTTTTTACACTAATCCATATTACATACACACTAAATAATCACTTTACTAAAGTACAACTCGACCCCCAATTTTGTTTTTCTGAATAGGGGTTATATCACAACCTAACCCGGATTCTAACAGTCCCAAAGTAATTTCACTCTAAAATAGAAGCAATTAGATACTCATTCATTTCATATAATCTCTCCATTTAATTCACAAAATCTTTCTCACATTCTCAAAACAACATCTAATTAAGTTTGACTAAAGAGTTACTTCATTCTTATAAAAGTATACCAAGAGTATATAACTTTACTTAAAAATTATTTATAATATTCATTTGCTTAAATACGTTCAATATTAGATACAACGGTTTAAATCCGGCTTCACCGAGAATGATCTTCTTCCTAGACAGCGGCTCCCATGAATGTCAGAAAGATAGTTTAGCAAGTTCCAGTGAATCAAATAACTAGAGCGGTAAATTATAAGTGTAGCCAAAGCAACCATTATTTTCTATTAACTACCATTTTTCAAATTTATATACTTAAATTTTGGTATTCATAGTTTTTTCTTATTTTTATAAGAAAAGGAAATATATGCAATAAACACATAATCTTATTATTTAGAGTAGTTTAGATAAAATTATTCAAGGACGTGCACAACGCGAGCATACATGTTGCACATATATAGGATAGCTTGAAACCTATTAATTAAACGAGCGTTAAAAGTAATTTTGACATTATTCAGACAGGTAGTATCCAGTAATCCAACAAATGGGATATCAACATCATCTTTAAAGAAATCATCCAATTTAAATGGAAATCTAAACTCATTCCAATCAATTTCTCGGTTTGATCCTATGATACAATTAACCAATTCAACATACTTTGTTTAACATCGAGTACGTTGTAAGCTAAATCAATTATTTCTCAACCACCGCAGTTACAAGTTTATATTACTAAAATCATGTTTAGGAATATCCTTCCCAAAAACCTATCCAATATTTTGACAAAACATTATACTTAAATCATCTACTAGTGTCAAGTGAGTATATGACATGATTGAAAAATAACATGAATGAGTGATGTTAGTCTCAATTTTTTTAAAAATTGAAACAACTATATATTATTGCAGGGTTTTAAAAAAATATTCACTTTGACTAAAAAGGGCAGCGACAGCTCATTACGAACAAAATATGCATGCACAAACAGGGACAAAGCCTACTAATTTTAATAATGTGCTTTAAAGACTCATGTTTATTCGATAGATTAGAAGAAGTGATTTGTTATATATATATATATAGAGAGAGAGAGCGAGAATTGGGATCAGGTGAGAACACCCAATTACGTGAGAACAAATCTGGACCACTGGTTTAACTACATTAATGATCCATATTTAAGGAGAAAATTTAATATTATAGCTTATTAAGTGTTTAATTAGTGGATCCTATATTCGAGTAAAAAGAATTAATCGGATCCTGATCAACTTCACGTTCATTCTTGTGTATCTCTTGGTTCGATCTCTTTCATTGTTGATCAAAAGATTTTTATTATGCATTCTTCTTAATTGATTCGAACCAGATCGTTGATTATTCTGCCAATTGGATTCTATCACGATTTTAATCAGGTTTGTTTTAATTTCATATGATTGTAGTTTTTTTTCATTGGTGTTCTTCAATTAGGGTTTTCTTTCACTGATCTCTTCGAATTTGCTTTTTATAAGGATTTTGAGGATTCAAAGATTTAATCACAAGGCTTACGTGAATTAAATCCCCCAGCTCTGCGCAACAACATTAAGAATTGAGGTAGAATAAAAAAATTCCCCAGCTCTTCGCGATATAATGATTCACTTCTTATGTTTTGAATGAGCGCAATCTAGAGTCTTTCTGCATTGTGCATCTAAGAAGTCATCGGTGTTTAGTTAAGTACACAAAATTTAAGCTCTCGATGTTTGAGTGTAGACATTGTAGTTCTGTAGATATGTTTTTAGCTAGATGAAATTGAAATATTAGGATGTTGTCAACTGTGGAGTGCTCTATGGTGGAATAGTGCGTGTTTAAAGAGAGAGTTGTAGAAATTTATGCTTACATGTAGGAAAAGTATGCTGATTATCTTGCAGAAAAGCCACTGCCATGTAATCTGACATGATCGTCATTCTCTCCTTTTTTTTGGGTTGCTTAGAAACAGTGCGTATATGACAGTTTAAAGGAGGGAATACTCTTAAAGAGAGTGTTGTGGGAGAGAGCTATGTAGAATTGTTCATATTCTTTAAGCATGTTTCCACTTAGAGGAGGGAAGGGATTTTGTGAGCCTTTGTTTACAACTCAATCCCTTCATCGCCCTATAGAAGTTCAACTTTTGGATCATACATTTGTGAAAAATACTTCTCTGTCAGAAAAACTGCATTCTGATGTGACGACAAATGCATTTGTTTTCCGAAACATTTAACATCTCTTTTGTTATATTTTTGTTGCAAGATTGCTAGATTTAGGAAGGCTTACATCATAAGGGGTTTAGATGACCGTTTTCGATTTTTGTATCTAAATCCTTCATGTTGCAACCTAGTTGAGTCTAATGGATTTTTGGTCCTTACGAGCATATAGATTTCTTTTTGTAAGCTTAATTTGTAGATTGCTCGTAAGAACTTTGGAGTATTGTATTGAAGGCCATTCACAAGGATGGTAGAAGATTGAAGGACACGAGTCAAAACGTGGAAGAAGATAAAGAAACAGAGGAATTGTGATTCGGAAGTGTGAACCAAGTTCCGGGAAAATCCAAGAAGAACCAACCTCCAAGGTTGGGACCATTGGATTCGTCTTTTCGAGCACTGTGAAATTGACTACAAGAACTCCCGAATCGGATCAACGGTTCACCCGTGGCGACATACCGAAGATTGGCCGGCCGACCAGCCGGGTGAAGAAGGCCGAGCGCGCGGCCCGGGTGCTCAACCGCCCAGCCGCGCGCCAAAAACAACAAGAAAATAAATCCCCGGACAGAGAACGTGCCCCGGTGTCCCTGCCCCGCGCACCAGCACCAGCGGCCGACGCACCGTGTCACCGCACGACGGGCGCTCCAGTCCCGCGCGCCCCAGAGACCGAGCGGCCGTGTCAACCGTGCAGCCTCCTTGCCCACTCGGTCCGCAGCACCCGTGTCCCGCGCGCAGCTCTTGCACGTCCATCGCGCGGCATCCCTCGCCATTTCCCAGCATGCACGCGCTCTAGCCCGTGTCTTCCGCCCGATCCACTCGTGTCACCGCGCGGCCAACGCGCGGCCACCACGCCCTAAACCCACTTGGACCATTCTTCTCACCAATGCGCGCGCTCTAGCCTGTGTCTTCCACCTGATCTGCCCATGTCATCGCGCGGCCAGCGCGCTCTGAACCCACTTGGACCATTCTTCTCACCAACTTGTACTATAAATATCTTCTCCATCTTATCGTCATCCCAACTTCTTCTTGGCCGAAAATACTCTCCAAAACCCTAGAACCCCATTTTCTTTTCTTCTTTCTTTTCATAGTTTTTGTAGATTAGTTATGGGTTGTATGTATTTAGCTTAATTAGTTCC
>JAULKM010045818.1:0-12959 GCA_032355605.1 Rubia tinctorum
AGTTAATTTTCAACAATTAATATCTTTATTTATGTGTATGAAAAAATTCATAAAAAATAACAATTTAAAAATACATGTTATGATAAATCCAACAACATATAACATGATAATAGTTTTACATATATAATAATAGAATTTAATGGTTGAAATTGGTTTAGTTTGACTTTCAAAAGTCAAAATGTGTCAATTTCTCTTGGACGGAGGGAGTATAAGATATCCTTTCGAAATGAAATTCTATAAGATTGTACTTCCTCCGTCCCAGATTAAATTACCCACTTACCATATTGGGTTGTCCCACCACAAATTACACACTTAGATTTATTTCCATTTTAGGGTCTGTTGACCGACTTAGAAGTACCTAAATATCCCTGATGACTTTATCAAATTACAAATTTGATACTGCTTTTTCTCTTCTAATTTGTCCAGTCTGCCGCATTTAATTGTAAATTAATCACATTTAATATTCTCCCTCCTCTTCAATCACTCAATTTCCTTTTATAGAAACCACGTTTCTCTCTCTTTCATTTAAACACTCACGCCTCTCTCTTCCTCCTCTCTCACTTTTTCATCTCACAAATCAAAAACTCATCTTCATTTTTCTTCTTTTTCTTCTAAAAGTTTATTTTCATCCCCTCCCCTTCTTTATTTTTTCTATTTCTTTGCTTTGATTTTGTTCTTGGTGCTGCTATGCACCCGCAAGACCATAGTTTTGAAGAAAAAAACAACATTTTGGGTTTGAACTATGGCTTTGTTGATGATTTTGGGAAAGAAAATCAGATTATATATATAGATTATACTTAGGAATATGTTTAGATGTGAAGAATGGCTTTGGAAGGGTTCAATCTTTCATCTCACCTCCCAGATCTACTGAGTCAGACTAAGTCACGGTGAGTTTAGTGTTTCTGGCCAAATTCAGAGTTTCTGGCCATGTTTTCTTTATGGGTGATGTGTTTTTTCGTCCATATCTCTGCATCACTGGTTTGGAGTACATAGATTTGTGATAATTTATATTGGAAGGCTATATTTTTTAGTTTACTAATTTTCTATGTGGATATGGTGTATGTTGTAGGAAGTTGATTCACATACTCATTTGTTCTCAGCATGGAGAAGGATGAAGATATCAAGCAGTATTGAAGATTTGTATGTAGATAAATACATCTATATTTTGTGTTTGATAGTTTCCTGATTAATTTTTTAAAGATATTTAGATTTGTAACAGGTCTCTAATTACGGTTAAATTTTTGTTAGGTGTATTTTACTGTTTGGATGAGCCAGAGGTCACATGTCGGTTTCAGTAAATTCTGACATATTTTTCACTATTCAAATTTTGCCGTCAAAATTTTCTCAGTGTAAAATAAGTTGGGACAGGGGGAGTATTAGAAATGAGAAATTCTTCTATTGAACTGATTAACTGTTAATTTATGAATAAAAAATAAATAATACAAGGTTGTGAATAGATATGAGATATTTCTTGTAATTATTTTACTTTTGAGGTTTTTATAAAAGGTTCACATAATTATAGAAACCTCCCTAGAAAAAAAATATAAACATAATTAACACTCTCTCTCCTTCATTCTCTAATTACTCTCTAAATGAAGAAAGACGCTCAACAGAATTCATATAAATATCAACTCGAAACACATAAAACATAAACAAGAAAACATAAGTCGGCTTTTATTTTGAAAATGAAAAACTCCAATACCATTTATTTCACAAATGGAACTAACAGATATAATATTAAAGACTCATCATAATACATGTAATTCTCAACTGAAAAAAACTAACATCAATATAATATCATTTAATGCAAAAGAAAAGGTCAACACAATCAATCACGTTAGAATGACCATTAATGGCATCGTTAGACGGCAGTTCCGTATAAAATCATTAGAAGCGTCTTCTAATGGAGGTCTCAAATTTGAAACCAATATTTGCATATGTTAAACTTTGAAGGACGGCGGTTCAAAATTGAGCCGCCGTGTAAAACCCAAATTTACAGCGTTTCAAAATTTAATGTTGTTTAATGGCAAGTGTGAGCACACACATCATATTTCCTTTTGCCACATTCAGATATTTATGTTTTTCCTTTGTTGTGTGTGAACACTAATGAAAAATCAACTCCTATTCATAGCAAAAATCAATCTCCTTTATCTTTGATATCTTTCCTAATTAAAATTTTCAATTCAATCACATGCAATAAATAAATTTCCTTCCTTTCATGTTTGAACACAAAACATCGATTCCCCAAACTTCATTTCATTGATTTCCTTCCTTTCACTAATTCCCCAATTTACAACTTAAAATCCCACGTCTCCTCCAAATCGAACTCATTTTCAGTTAAATTCGATGTCAATGTACTTAACCAACTGCGCCCGAGCCGATAAAACATTTAGAATTCAATCAGCGCAATTTTGGGAAAGTTCAATGTGGAGAAATTTGTAGATTTGAGAATGTTAGTGTTTAATATTGACAATTTTGATGTTCATTACATTATTTGGGGATTAATTTTGTTAAAAATGATCTTGTAGAATGTTGTAGACATGCTTACAATAGTGTATGTCGTTTTGATATTGATTTTTAGTGTTATTGGAAGTTTAGGTGAATTGATGGATGAGTTTATCGCTGGAATATTGCAAGGGAAGATCTGCAATGCAGCTCTTTGTTCATTAATTTGGAACATTAGTTTTGAGTTTACAACTGCTTGTAAGGCTGGTTCAAAAACGTTGTGCATCGATATCATCGATGACAATACACGACTCAGTCAAGGACGGTAGTTCAGAACCGCCATCTAACAAGCACTTTCAACACCATATATAGGGTCATTCTGCACTAGTGTCCACCTAAACCATAACAAATACTACAAAGATCATTCTAAAAACACTAGTATGAAACAATCCAATCCTTTTACGCTTAAACTTTCCCATCTTCTTCCCAACAACATCAGTTTGACTCAGCCTTAGAAGAACAAATTCATGATGAAAATCTTAAAGCTCATCATTTTCAAATGATTATCACTAGAACTGAAACATCAGCAAAATAAACCTCAACAAAATACATGTAAATATCAACTAAAATTGCATAAACATCAACAAAATTGATGTATACATATAAACATCAACTAAAATGTACTAAACATCATGACTGCAATAAAATGCCATACACTGGAGTTAAAACTGTAGAAAATCTGCAGCAGAAAATGAAAAGCGTACTCTCTGTTTCATCTTCAGTAAAAAAAATTAAAAAACACTATACATCAATAATTCTGATCAAACACAACCAAAATCTAACCAAATCCCAGTAAAATAATTTGAAACCAAAAAACAACATAATCTCCTTTGAAATCAATCAATTTCATATTTGTAATTGAGAGGATTAAAAAACTAGGGTTACAAAAACCCCCAAAAAAGTAAATAAAGTTGGAGGATAAATTGTGCGGCCGAATATTATTAAATTAAGAGAATCCTACAGTCAATGGTTAGGAAATCAAAGACAAGTTGGAGAATAAATCGACATAGAACTCAAAGAAGGAGAAGGAGAAGGAGAAACCACGAGAAAAATAGAGAAGAGAGAGAGAGAATGAGTTTTAATCCAACATCTTTTCATAATTACATTAATAATCCTTTAAATTACTTTCATCTTTTAAAAAAATCCCATCCCAGTTACAAATTCTTTTAGTTACACAATGACTTCATCTTATGGTCTATTGGTTTAAAACAAAACTTTGTGATTAAAAATTAATCTAGTAAGGGCATATGATCTCCCAAAAACAATCCTCATCACAATTTTCAATAAAAGATAGTCATTTTTTCAAAACTTTTATCCTCTTCTTTCAATAAGGGAAGGAAGAAGAAAAAACTTCTTTCTATTACTCTTTCTTTAGCATCAAATATTTTCTTATAAAAAAACTTTAGAGGTAGATGGCCTCATTCGACCATATGAATATGATCGTCGCATTTCTGGATTTTTTAAATAATTTTTTTAGATTTATTGTGTACTCATTATTCTCAATTAGGTTTTACGAATCATTAGCGTTCTATGGATTTCTAGTTTAGATGTGTTTGGTGTATGTATTAAGATATTTTGGGTTTTGATGCACTCATTCTCATTTGGGCTTAATGTAAAGGTCCAATGTGGTTATTAATAGAGTTATAGATGGAATAGAAGCATGTTAAGAAAAAATACCTTTCTGATTTGGGTTTCGTAATATCATGTTCTATGTATGACTCTGTCTTGTATTACTCACTATACATATGAATGCACACAACCACAATAATTGTGAGTTTTACGTTCTTTCATGGTATCAACTAGGTTTCTCAAAATATTCATATCATTTTCATTGTGTTTCTAAAATTTACTGTTCTCCCTGGCTAACACCCACCGCCCACCTCCTCACCGTTTGCCGCCAATCCACATCGGCCATTGCCAATCCCCGCTTCCAGCCATCGATCCTCCCTATCTACTGGTCTTCTTCCAAAAATACTCTGAGGAATTTGTCGACTTCCAATTGCAAGCTTGTTGTTTGATTAGTTCGATATGTCTCTAAGTTTGTGTCGTAAATTGTTTGTTGTTTTTCCATAGTGTCTTTCATGCTTGCTACGTTGATCAACTACATCACCATCAAACTTGATGGTACCAACTATGAAAATTGGTGCACTCAGGTCACTTTTGTCTTATGATTGTTCAATTTTCTCGGTTCATTAATGGATCTAAGGTGTGCCCAGATCTAGCCTCCGACTCTGCTATCAAGGGATGTTCTGACAAATCTTTCTTCAATGCTGAGTCTTCCGACAAATCTATGACTTTTGATGCCTATTATGCATGGATTCATACATATTAGTATATTTAAACTCTATTGTTCTTGTCGCTCTCTCCAACTTCCATGTTTATTGCCATTGGCCTCATGACTTCCGCTCAAGTATGAAATTTATCTACCAAGTACCAAAATATTTCTCATGCACGTTGTCTTTATCTTCGTAACTATTTGATGGGTATTCTTCAAGATGATCTCTATGTTCAAGATTTTATACTCATTTTAAGAAACATCTTGATGAACTGCGTAATATGGGTGACACTGTTTCAAATGATAATATTAACCTATTGTTTTATCAGGGTATGAATTCTTCTTTCTATGAGTTTGCATATGCTCTTATGATAATTGAACCTCCTCTGGAGCTACTTACTTTGGTGTCAAAGGCTGAAGCATTTGAGTTCTCTCACAAAGCTCATGTAACTCCAATAACCAGATCGACGACTGCTTTACTGCCTCTCCGAAACTATTTGGACAACATAGCTCCTAGATGTGAAGGTCGTGGCAACAACTAGCATGGTCGTGGAGGTGCCGGATCTCCCGACAGCAGTGGATCGACTCTTGGATGTGACCGTGGGGTGGCACCTATCAGTGCCAATAATGTCATCGTTCTGGTCATCTTGCTGTTTTTAGTTAGAAGCTCTCTCATATGTCTCTCGATGACATTGCCAATTCTGCAGATGCATCTCAGTTTCAGCAGACTCAAAAGTATAACATTGTTCCTGATTGGTAATGGATTCTGGAGCTACCAATCACATAACATCCACGTCCTCGAATCTGGATAGAGTTGCTCTTTATAACGGTAATCGTCATGTTTATTTTGCTAATAGTTATTTTTAAAAATATTTCACATACTGGTAATTCCCGAATTTCTAATTCTCTTACTTTACCAGATGTCTTGGTGGTTCCAAATATTACCAAGAATTTATTATCCATCAACAAGCTAACCCGGGTTTTGAATTTTGTTATCTCTTTTGATGATCATTCTTTTACTATTACCAAGGAGATCATGGGCCAAGGACACAATGAGAGGGGTCTCTACATTTTAAATTATGGTGGTGCTGATTTAGTTTCTTTTTGTAATTCAAATAAAGACAAAGCATCATTTGAGCTATGGCATAGTCGCTTAGGGCATTTTTCTCATTATGTTATTTCATCTTTAAGTAGGAATGGTTGTTTATCTGTTACTAGTTTGCTACCTAAGCCTTATTTGTGTTCTTATTGTGAGATAGATAGAGGCAATCGTCTTTGTTTTAGTGATAATAATAAACGTGCATACTTGATTTATTTCATTGTGACCTTTGGGGACCCTCTCTTGTTGTCTATCATGATGGGATTTTGTATTATATAATTTTGAGCAAATGACTTCAGTTGCCCCTTAACTATCATCACCGTCTTGGCCCCTTATTTTTTTGAACACTTTTAGTCCATCAACTTACAAAACAGCTCAGTTTTAGCACTTCTGGAGGGGCTTTGATTAAGCTATAAGTTCCGGGGCCAAAAGTGTTCCAAAAAAATAAGGGGTTAAAAGTGGACGATGGTGATAGATAAAGGGCCACCGAAGTCATTTGCTCCGGTGGAGAACTAGTTTTCTAGCTAGATCAAAGTTTTTTGGAGTGATAGTGCACTGAGTTTATCAATCATCACATGCAATCTCATTTTGCGTCTAAGGGCATTCATTACAAACTTTCATATCCTTACGTTCCTGAGCAAAATGGTTGTGCAGAGAGGAAGCATCGACATGTTACAGAAATGGGACAGTATATGTTATTTCATTGCGGGCTTCGTCACTCCATCTGGTACGATGCATTTTCATATGAACCTTACACCATGAACTAGATGCCAAACTCTGATTTTATCTAGTCAGTCACCTCTCTCTGTTATTTTTGGCACTACTCCTAATTACTCCAACTTTTATCCATTTGGTTGTCAAATTTTTCCATACCTGGGTCCTTATGTTGGGCATAAGCTCCCACTTCGGAGTATGTCTTGTATCTTTTTGGATTACAGTTTGTAGTACAAAGGTTATCTCTGTCTTGATCCTATTACAAAGAAGGAATATATAACTCGTCATGCTCATTTTGATAATATTTTCTTTCCAGCAGCGCGTGCGGATACAACCACCATGCCACCTTAGCTTGATGTTTTTGCCTTTTAGGAGTCCTCGATTGTGCCTTCAGAGGTTTTTGATCCTTCTTCGTTGGCTGGTTCAACCATGATTATTGGTGATGATAATTTTACACATGCATCAAGATTCTCACCGATATCGCCTTTAAGTTGTCCCTGTCATTCTATTACGGCAGGTACGCGCCAGCATCAGATACGTCATGGCGAGGACGCACATGCCGCCAGCTCCTCCTATCTCTCCACTTACCTTACCTAGCTTTTTGTTGAAACTCCCCCTAGGTGCAGCCACCTCGGGTTTCGTGTCTCCTTTGGCGCATGAACATTTTCCTGTCATTCGATGACTACTTGTTCCCGCAATGATTCGATTAGGTACAAATATTTTTCTAATTATGATGTTTCCGGACATTTGAGTGCTTTATATGTTCATTCTGAGCCACGAAGTTATCAATCTGTTGTTAAGGATATTGAATGTGTTGCTTTCATGGATTCTGGGATGGATGTGCTTTGTACTTAGAAAACTTGGGGTTGGGTTCCTCGGTCTCTGCATACAAATGAAGTCGGCTCAAAGTAGGTGTCTAATTTAAAATAAAAGGCTAACAGTTTGCTTGATCGTCATTAAGCCAGGCTTGTTGCGTAGGGTTTTTCACAATTTCCAAGTTTTGATTATGATCATACTTGTAGTTCTATTGTGAAGGCTTCTACAATTCATACCTTTTTTAAAATCTTTGTTGGAATGTTACATCAGTTAGATGTTAAAAATGCTTTTCTCAATAATGTTCTTGAATGTTAAAAATGATTTTCTCGATAATGTTCTTGACCCTCCGGTTTATATAGACCAACCCGCAGGTTACAAAAACCCTATGCACCCAGACTATGTCTTTTTGTTAGTGCAAGGTCATTTATAGGTTGATGCAGGCTTCTCGTGCTTGGTTTCTATGGTTTAGCTCTTTTCTGATTGTTAGGATTTTACTTCCTACTCGTCAGACGCCTTGTTTGCCTCTCTGTTATATTTGTTGGTTTATGTTAATGATATTATTCTTATAGGAAATCAAGGTTATTTCATTCGTAAGTTTATTGATCGTGTGAATATTGAATTTAAGATCACCGATCTCGGCACTCTACAGTACTTTTTAGGACTGGAGGTTGTTACCATTGCAGACGGTTTATGTCTTGACCAAGCAGTGTATTCCAAGAACATCCTTACACGCGCAGGCATGCCCAAAATGACTCCCACCCATTGGCTTGCAAGAATTCACATTGATGTGCCATTCAACTAATAAAGAAGTGCTTTCAGCCGACGGGACGTGCTAAACGACGCGAGCGCGCGCTCAAAATACCAAGTAAAAGGCCACAGCCGATGGTTCGTGTCGGCCAGCACGGGTGGTGCCAGCCCAAGCCAGCATGACCATGCTAGGCAGCACAGCCCATGTTAGCCCCAGTCGGCAGCCGGCATGACTTTGCCAGGCAACACGGTCTGTGTCGTTTGTGGCTGCTAGGGTTTTTAGCCTCAATTTGGGCATTTTTCAAGGTTAAATTTCCTACTACTATATATATGAGCCAATGTATACTAGGGTTTAAGTTTTTGCTCATTTTAGTCTCCTACAAGTAGGTAGAGAGAAGGGGATTCATCCTTCTCTCTAATTTCTTTTCTCTTCTTTTCTTGTTTTGCCCAAAGGCATTGAATCCAATGAAAATATTTTCATTTAATGCTTAGGGGTAGTTAATTAACTTGGGGTTTATATTTGTATTCATGATTTGGTCTTTCTTTTGGGAGATTCTATAGATCTACTTATCTTTATGTGCTTATGATTATTATGTTAGCTTGTTCTTCATATTCTTGTCAATTGCATGATTGTTACACTAACATTGGCACACACCGTATTCTACTTTCATGTTGGCACATCTATTGATATCCCTCGGGGAGAGAAACCTAGATATAATAAGGGTGGAGAGGTCCATGATCATTTGGGTGTGTGCATGTGGGTTACCGAGTTACCGTTACAATGACCGTACACTAGTCTTAGCTAGCAAATTAGCTAGAATATTTACGGATAGAGATAGGGTTAGTAGCAAACTAGGGTTCATGTACTTGTAACCTTAGAGTCATCGATAAGGTGCCTATCCCTTTGCCTCTGTAGGCCTAGGGAGAAGCATTCGTAGTGGAGTTCCTGAGATGTAATAGCACGTGAAAGAATTAGACATGCACAATGTGTCACGTCGTTGTTGCACTTCCCTAATTACAGAGGATGGAAGAAACATGTGCACCCTTATGTGCCAGATAGGGGGTATTGTTGACCATCGACATACTCTGTGTGTCATAAGCCTTAGAATAGGTTCATATGTCTTGAATGTGAATGAATATAGGATCGAAATATATCATCGGTCATGTTATGCAAATATTCCCCAAGATCAAGCGATAAATAGTTTCTCTCTTGTGATTTTGCATGCTCGTAGTTATTAGATAAAAACCCCCCAAAACATGTTTTGCAACATTAGCTATTCCTGACACGTGATCGAATTGACAAACTGAATGCGATTGTGTGTAGTTAACTTTTAGATTCCTACTATCCTGTGGACGACCCCGGTCTTGTCACTATCTACCCCATAGGTAGTATAGTAGTAGGAACGGAAACAAAAATATAAACTATTATCTTTTATCCTCTCATAAATCCTCTCCTTGAGTTAGCATATCTCCCGTAAAAAGGTTGTTTATTAGTGACACCGAGGGGAGGCGGGTTACTTTTCCTCTTTTTCTCTTTAATGGCTATCTTTTGTGAGGGATCTGCCGAGAGGGGGTTATCCGATGAGGTTAGGTTATAGAGGGAAGAGGTTGGTTCACCGGGGGAGATGAATTATGGTTTTAAACTCGCCAACTCCGACGGTTTCTATGAAAATTTTAACATCGGTGAGGACGCTCTTGGTCGTACTGATTACAATCCTACCATAATTGCAATCACCGATGTGCCTCTCAAGGGATATCCCAATGGTTTCATCCCCCAGCGCACAAGGAAGCAAGCCCTTCGAAAGTACACTCGAAGAGGAAGAAGACTGTTCAAAAAAGAATATCTCCAAAAGCTTCTACCCTCGAAGGAGAGGAAGAAGTAATACCCCTCGAGAAGGAGAGAGAAGGAGTAACCTTCGACTGTATCCTCACTATGTGGTTGTTTTATTGACTTTAAGGGTAAGAGAACCGTCTCTATGGTGGGGGAGACAGTGTCATTTTCTTATCAGGGCATCTTGAGGTGATTCGGTTCATCTTTTCGATAGTGTCACTACTATTCGTGTTGATCACATAGTGTATGGATCAATCGTCCCCTGGTTATAATAAGATAAAATTTGTGTATGATTGTAAAATATGTCTGCATATGGTCGTTGACAATGCACATACTTCATGCGTGAATTGCCTATGTGTGAGTGGCTAATGTAGGTGTGAATTTACATTGAACTTGGATTCTGTGTCATATAGTATGTGAAGCTAGGATGCTTGTAACATCATGTGTATTAGAGATTTGGCACATAGGATGTGTGTGATAGTTATGTAGGTTTCTATGTAATTTGTATGGTGATAGTGATACCCCATTGTAACCTATATGGGCGAGGTTATGGTTCCAAATCGTTTGCTAATAATGGAAAGTACAGGAGTGATTCTATAGTAACTAGAACAAGACATATAATCTTTTTGTATAATACCGTTGTCCCGATGTGTGGGACTGTGTTTTAGGGAAATGTCGTGATGTGATGTGTTATTTTTTGGGTCCGGGGAAG
Organism: Rubia tinctorum; assembly: GCA_032355605.1. NCBI lineage: Eukaryota > Viridiplantae > Streptophyta > Magnoliopsida > Gentianales > Rubiaceae > Rubia > Rubia tinctorum. Next base: position 10,700 of record JAULKM010045818.1, read on the forward strand.
GTGTACTCATGTCCAATTTTATGAAGGGGTGTTTTCCCTTTGTATGTATATTGTCGAGGTGAGACATTTCACTGATTTTTGAACTCGGTGGAAAAAAACTATGGTTAATAGAAAATGTGTATGTATCTCACTCATGTTCTTAAGCACATCATCTAATGAATTCCTGCACATAAACACACATTTGTTCACATCAAATAGAAAAAGAAACTCTTAAAATCACATAATGTAAATGTACAAAAACACCCCAATCCATATCAGTATTATAGATGGTCCTCAATTTTGGAACCGTTTCTTTGATTGTTTGGTCTAATGAAGTTTACTCACACTCATTTGTCCGTGTCAAGTAGGATGGCCAATTACCAGCCCGTTGCACTTTCAGGGACGAGTTGAACTATAATATCTCACATGTACAAAACTTAATTGGTTACTACTCAAGTTCCCAATTGATTCTAGAAAACTCCATTTACTCCTTTCGACACTCTTTTCTTTTATATTTGGTCTTTTAATATTAACATCTTCTTTTTTAGCAAAATTAAAATTAATTTCATTTACTCAATTTACTTTTTACCATTCATATACAATCTCCTCCACTCATTTTACTTTTTTTAAAAAAATTGTATCCATTGGCTTGGTGCCAATATTTAAGTACCAGAGATAGTATGAAGTTAGGAATCTCAGTCTTCTACTCTATGCATCTCTGTGATTCTAGAAAGTGTTTTTTTTATGCCCATGTCAACACACATCTTGATTTTTTCTGGTCTAGTGAGGTTTTGGGTGGGAAGATATGTGAGCAATAAGTCCCCATGCATTAACCTACCCATATCATCCAAAGCCTCTGAATAGAAGAAAAGGATGGGAATTAATTCAACGGTCTTTGATTTCACTATGAGGTATCCCTTATCGTATTTTCCAATTAGGTCTTTTGAGAATAGGTATGCAATCGAAGTACCATCTTTCTTTAATGATTATTGGATTGAATTTGGAGAGAGACGGTCAGTCGAAAATGATTTGTCAGAATTTATTTTTTTTAAATAATATTAGGTGCGAGATGGTAGAAAACAATACGTACAATAACCCAGTTCAAATTTCTTGCAAAAATTTTTTTGAAAAATTTAGTGTTTTACAAGACCTCAACTGTATATTGAGGGCACGGACATACATTTTTGCACACAAAATGTTTGAGCCGGGATTGAAACCTCCACACCTACCATATTATTCTTCGTATCTGTTCCGGTCCACCATTCTCTCCTGATTACCATCGTCTCCGATCAGCTCGTTTATTTGGCATCGGAAGTGGGGATGGAGATTAGGAATGAGAATGGATCTAGAACCCAACCCAGGACTATGGAATTTAGAGTCATTGGATTGGGTATGAGTTCAAAAATTTACACCCATTGGATCTGGAAATGGATCTGGGTCTGAATCTAAGATATTAGGACCTAGACCCGACCCAAACCCAAACCATAAACTCGTATAACCCTAATTCTTAAATCACTTTCATATTTTTTTTTCAATTCAATATATATTATGGATTGTATTTTTTTATTGAAAAATTAACTCATGTGCATATTGAACTTGAATTCATTGTTTTTAAACTCTTTTAAAATAATGTATGTTTTATTCAGTGGAAAAAATTAGAACGTTTGACCCATATAAGACCCATTTTAGACCCAAAATCCGTTAGACCTATCAGGTTTGGGTATTGGTCTAACATTTTTAAATCCTATGAGTTTGGGTCTATCTAAATTTTATTTGGGTCAGGTCTGGGTCATATTAAATCCGACCCGTGATCATCCATAATGGAGATCAGTGTTCCGATGATTAGTTTCTACCCTTTCTCCTTTGCTACAATGGCGTTCTTCAACTGCAGAGATCCAAATTAGGTTTGTATTGCACGGGCTTCTTCTTCTATGATTTCAAGTCTCAGTGGGAACTTCGTGCGAGAAATTGGGATTTGGGGGAAATTGATGGCGAGCGAATTTAGGAATTTGGGGAGGGTAAAACGAACATTTTGCATTTCATCATATTCCATTTTCTTAATTAGAGGGTATTCTGCTCTTTTTATGTGCAGTTGGGGCATACTATTGTTTACAATTATTTCAAACGAGACTATAGTTATCTATAAAACTGATATTACATGGACACGTATCAAAGAACTAGGATATTGATATGAATCTCCTTGTGAAAACTCTGGATTGCGGAAAATTGGATCTTTAACCAAATGGGGATCTCGCCCAACCCACTTGTGTTGCACGAATTG
>JAULKM010045829.1:0-12959 GCA_032355605.1 Rubia tinctorum
TATTTGAGTTGGGCGAGATCCTCAAATAAATAAAGATCCGATTTTCCGCAACCCAGAGTCTTCGCAAGGAGATTCATATCAGAAGGAATTTATTACACTGAGACATTTTCCCCTATCGTGAAGATGAGTTCGGTTCACCTGTTTTTATCTGTTGCGGTCATTAATGGTTGGTAATTTCACCAAATGGATGTGCACGATGCCTTTCTACATGGTGATCTTCATGAAGAGGTATTTATGTTTCCTCCCCTGGCTATCCTACGCCTCCGGGACAGGTATGTCACATTTATAAATCTCTTTATGGTCTACGACAAGCTTCTCGCAATTGGTTTGCCAAATTAGCTGAGGCTTTACGCAAATTTGGATTTATTCAGAGTAAGGCAGATTACTCTCTCCCATGTATTGGTTTCTATGCATGTGCTTGTATATGTTGATGACTTGGTGTTTGCTGGTAGTTCTTCGTCGCTCATCTCTTAATCAAGAAATACTTGAGCTATTGTTTTCACATGAAAGATCTTGGTCCACTTAAGTATTTCTTGGGGTATAGAGATTGTTCGAAGAACAGATGAGTTGTTCCTTTAACAACGAAAATATGCCCTTGACATTTTATTTGATACTGGTTTATCGGCTGCTAAACCAACTAATTTTCCTACGGAGCAACAACATGATCTTGCGCGTGTAGAAGGGTCATTCTACAATGATCCTGAGCAGTATAGGTGACTAGTTGGTCGTCTTATTTATCTTACCATTACTCGTCCTGAGCTTAACTATTCAGTTCATGCCCTTGTTCAGTTTATGAATTCTCCTTATGTCCTTCACTACTTGAAGAGTTATCCCGGTCAAGTTTTATTTCTCTCTTCACGTAGTTCTTTACAGTTGATTGCTTTTTGTGATTCTGGTTGGCCTATATTCCAAATTACACGGTGTTCTCTTTCCGGGTAATTTGTGGTGATCGGTGATTATCCGGTTTCATGGAAGACTAAGAAGCAACCCATGATTTATCATTCTTCTGCTGAAGCGGAGTATCGTGCAATAGCTGTTGCTTGTTGTGAATTTTTGTGGCTTAAGTATTTTCTTCTTGACTTAGGTTTTATGCATTCTACTCCCATGCGACTCTTTTATGACAGCCAATCTATTCTTCATATTGCGGAAAATCCAGTGCTCCCTGAACATATGAAGCATATCGAGGTTGATTTCCATTTCGTCTATGATCTTATACAGTCTAGTACTATTGTTACTCATTAACCCTCCACTCCTTCCGGTGTCATTAAAATTGAGAGGAGAGGACCCTGGAATAAATGGGGGTATGCTTCCGTTCCCAAACAACAAGGGGGGATAGGATTGAGATCGTTGGAAGCTATGAATCATTATTTATTGGCTAAACAAGCTTAGAATCCAAATTCTTTGTTTAGCAGGGTAATGATAAAGAAGTTTTCATCTAGAGGTTTAAGTGCAAAACAGTCTTCTTCAAAATTTTCATATGGATGGAGATCAATTAGATGGGGTTCTCTTTTACTGAAAGGTGATCTCATATGGAAATTAAAAGTGGGGGGAAATATCCACATAGCAGATCAATGGATCCCTGGTGTCAGTAACCCGTGGAGGCCTAGTAACTCTTGGGTGAATCATTCCAGTTTGAAAGTGATACATTTGCAAAATGATAACAAGGAATGGAGAGCTGGAATTGTAAGAAATATGTTTCCAGCAGAAGTGGCCTGTAAAATTCTCAAGATCAGAGTACCAAAATGTGTTAATAGCCAAGCTTCAAACAAGATTATCTTGAGTGCTTCTTCTCCAGGAGACTATACAGTCAAAGAGGGCTATCAGTTAGCAAAGCTCTCAAATAACCAGGACAATCCCCAATTTTCTTCCCAGGCCATCATAGAAAACAAGAAATTGTGATCCAGACTTTGGAGAACTTCTTTACCAACAAAATTTAAGTTCTTGGTTTGGAGGATCATCTCAGAGGCAATCCCCTTTGAGGGAAAACATTCTAAAAAGAGGTTTTGGAAATATTATCACATCCCCAATCTCTATAATGTGATGTCGAGCTTTAGAATCAACTGATCACTTATTTGCACAATATCAGGTAAGTTGTAGAACCTAGAGATGTAGTTCTCTAGGTTTTGATTTTGCTGGACAAGATTCCTTTAAATTTTTGCTAGTGATAGTGTTGTGGTAGAATTGGTACACTACAAGACATAAGTCATAACTTTAAACAGTTTAAGCTAGCCCAAATGATACACTAAAGGCTTAACTTGAATAACTTAAAGTTGAGGTAAGTACATCAAAACGCCAAAGTCTTTAGAAAAAGAACGAAATTGAGACTAATTTGAGCTTCAGAGTTTTTCCCCCCGATCACTCGAAGGATTTTTCATGTAGGTTTTCAATACATCAAACGGAGATCCGAACCTTAAGAGGTCACACAAAATAGCTTCATCAATTGATACGCTCAGTGGGACCCATTTTCAAGTACTTCATTTTTCCGTTGATGGTTGGTAACTCATGCAAACCATCACAGACGAATAAAATGACGATTCCTGCAAGACGATCTTCAAGGATAAACTTAAGGATGACCGAACATGAAATCATGCATCATGCAGAAGCTGGTCTGTCTAGACCAAGAGAAAGGGAGCCAGCATTGCAAGACATTAGACAGTCAGAACACTTGGGAACTTTTAGCACAGCAGATGTGCATGTATATCCAAATTAGCTGCTCACTTTGGTTATCTAGACTCAGGTCCTCCCAACAACGGACCAAAGGCAATCGCCTATTTCCCAATGCCAAGCGGCTTCATAACCTAGGATTCAAGAGAACGTGATGGAGAAACATACAGTGTCACTGCTTCATCTCATCCTTCCACTCAGAAGGATTCAGATGAAATAGCTTTTATAGCTGCCTGAAGGGTAGATTTTGAAAACTTTTGAAATAATCACCGGGAGCAACACTTCATACCTCGAAAGTTGAACTCACTTGTGGTTAGCACGTACCACGGGCGGTAATTGAAATAGTGAATAACTCTCCTGGACGCTAACAACCAGATCTAACATCTGTCGCACATGTTCAATCCATAGTACTTGGACGAACAAGTCCCTCTCCTCCAGTGTTCATGGAGATTATCTCCTCGAGAATCGTTGTCCTAAGATTTCTTGTATTAGGACCTCCACTCAACCAATCTACAATAACTCCATGTATCCTCAAGGATTCAACCCTAACATCCACTCTACTCAGTTTCCAGTTCCGGAGGTCATACAAGGTTTTCAACAACATATGCGACTTGATGCCTATCCATCATCCGGGGGACCACCAGCATCACGTATGGCGCCCAGAAGGGATGATGGGTGGAACACAAACAACAACTGATGACATATTAAATCAACCTTTAATGGTTGCTTATTCAGGATGGATGCATCAAGGGATGTCGTCAATGTAGAGACCACAACCATATATTGGGCCAACATATCCACTAGCTCGACCTACAAAGGAAAAATATAGCGTAAGGCCAGAACCTCCATTATACTTTGGTATGACAGACCAAAGTGCAGAACAACACAACTTAAATACATTAGATCAAGAGCTAAAGCAGCTGATTGACAAGGATCATCAAGCACCATTTTCCCTATTTGTGCCTTATATAACAGCTTATGCATGTTCATCATACTTCAGACCGCCAGACGGTTTACTTACTTATAAGGGGGAAATAGAACCAGGATAATTTCTAGCAATGTTTAAAATTTTGATGTGCACTCGAGACACTCCCATTGAGGTTATATGTAAGATGGTGAGGTCATACCTTAGAGGAAAGGTTTTAGCTTGGTATGAATCACTTCCAAGAGGCTTCATCTCATCCTACTTTAATTTTGGAAAGTTGTTATATGCCAAATTTTACCAAAAGAAGCGATTCACGAAAAATGGTCCCGAGCTACTTAACCTCTGACAGAAGACAAATGAGTCTTCTGCGGAATTCTACCAATGATTTACTGATGAAAGTTTGAATGTAGTAGACAGAACCGATGTAGCTATTATGATGGGCTTCATGAATGGTATGGTTCATGGGAGGCTATACGATAAGCTTGTGGAAGAAATACCAAAGACTATGCATCAACTACAAGAGCTCGTTGAAAAACATGCAAAGTTTAAAGAAGCACCTAAAATAATGAAGGAAAATGACAAAGTAGAACGTCGTGATCGAATTGAAGATGGAAAATGTAAAATGTCTATCCGTCCATTGTTGAGGTCAAAGTATGACAACTTCACCCCGCTGACAAAGCCTCTGTTAGAAATTTTATCAATAAACAAGTCCCTCTTTCGTCTGCCTCAGCACTTACAGTTTCCATCACGTAAAAGATCACATGATCGCTGGTGTAAATACCATAAGGACCATGACCATGAAACATACCACTTTTACAACCTCAAAAGAGAAATTGAGGATTGGGTGCGCAAGGGACAGTTTCAGGAATCTGTAGTAGGGAACCAGAGAACAGATGACAAGTCTAGGACATCAGTTTCCAAGCCAAACAAATTCAAGAACCGAGGCAGAATTGGAATCGAAGCCTTGGACAGGGAAATCAACCTCAAAACCAATCAACCCCAAACTAGCAGTCAAGTCCTAAAGTTGACGGGGTTATCAATTCTATTTTTGGTGTCTTAGGGAACATTCCATCAAACTCAATGTTGGAGGCTTATAGTCGCTACCTACTCCCAGCAGAATCAAAGCAGAAGCGACAATGACATGACAAACTCATAACTTTTTTCGACGAAGTTGTCCCTAACCAGGTCCCGGATGCTGATCCGATGGTGATTTCCCCAATTATAGCAAACAAACAAGTAAAAATGATGTTTATAGATGATGGGAGCGGGGTAGAAGTAATGTTTGCACACTGCTTTGATCAGATGGGAATATGACGATCCAAACTACAAAAGTCTTCAACACCACTATCAGCCTTCATAGGGCATACAGAGCAACCGATTGGAGTCATCACCTTACCCATCACTATAGGAACGTACCCTCAATGCAAAACCATTATTTGTAATTTGGCAGTAATGGACACACCAAGTCCATTCAATGTAATCATTGGTAGACCATGGATGCGTCAAGCCAAAGCTATATGGTCCTCATATCATCTGGTCTTGAAGTTCCCAACAGATCAGGGAGTTGCTTCAGTTAGAGGTGATCAAGTTGTAGCCAAGAATTGTATGATAGTGACAATTTAAGAAACTAAGCATAAGGCAATGGAAATTCCTAAGGTCCATTCTATATATAGGAAGCTCTGCGAAAATATGTATCAGTATCGATAGAAGATCTTGACACTACAAAACTTATCCAAATTGGTCAGGACTTGCCAAAAGAGGTGCAGAAAAAGCTGATCGAGATACTGAAGCAATTCAAATATATATTTGCATGGAGCACCAATGATATGACGGGAGTGCCTCCTCAGCTTGTAGTTTATAGACTTAACATTGATCCTTCTATTAAACCAATTAGACAAAAATGTCAAGTGTTTGCACCTAATCGAGCTGAAGCCATTAAGCTCAAGTTCCAAACGCTATTGGATGCTGACATCATTGAGGCGATTCTTTATCCAAGGTGGATTTCCAATCCAGTAGTGGTAAAAAATCCAGATAAAGGATGGAAAATGTGCACTGGCTATACAAAATTGAACAAATGTTGCCCGAAATATATTTATCTCTTACCGGCAATTGACATGTTGGTCAAAGCTATCACCGGATATGAAGTCCTGGAATTGTTTTTATACTCACAAAGGCTATCATCAAATAATGATAGTGGAAGAAGATAAAGGAAAAACTTCTTTCATAACCTACATGGGGACATTTTCTACAAGAAGATGCCTTTTGGCCTAAATAATGCATGGGAAACATATAAATGCTTGGTGGACGCTATATTCTAACAACAAATGGGTCAAAATATAGAAATATATGTCGACGACATGGTAGTAAAAAAGCAAAGTTGCGCCGACTTTTTGTTGGACCTTGAGGAAACATTTCAGAAGTTAAGGAATGCAAATATTAAGCTGAACCCCTCCAAATGCATCACAGGCATAGGGGCATGGAAGTTTCTAGGGTTCATGGTCTCTAACAATGGAATAGATGTGAATCTAGAAAAAATGGAAGCCTTGGAAAAAATGATGCCCCCAAAGTTCATTAAGAAGGTTCATAAGCTGACGGGATCCTTACAACCTTAAGTAGGTTCTTGTCTAAAGTTTCCGAAAAACACTTGCCCTTTTTTGATGTGCTGAAAAAGGCAAAGAAATTTAAATGGACTCAAGAGTGTGAAGATGCCTTCATTCAATCAAATACACACCTAAATAAATTACCGACTTTAACCAAGACGGAGCTAGGAGAGACATTATATTTATATATATCTCTCTGCTTCAGTAGTGGCACTAAGCGCGATTCTAGTGAAAAAGGAAGAAATAAACAATAACATGTATACTTTGTGAGTCAGGCATTGCAAGGAGCTGAGATTTGTTACACGGCTTTGGAAAAACTTATTTTAGCTCTAGTTCATACACCGCGTTGGCTTCAACTGTACTTCTAGGCGTATCCGATTGTTCTTTTAACCAACTACCCAATGAGACTGATCATTCACAAACCTGAGGCATCTAGGAGAATGATGAAGTGGGCTATATAATTGGGTGAACATGACATCCAATTCCAACCAAGAAGCGCCATAAAAGGCCAAGCATTGGCAGAATTCATAGTAGAGACATCAGATGTTACCGCTGATGAACTAAAGATTGTAGAAGGTGAATGGTGGAAATTGCACGTTGATGGTGCCTCTAATTCGATAGGTATGGAACATGAGTTCTACTAACAAGCCCTGATGGTAAGGAATATCCCTACACTCTACACTTCAACTTCAAAATCACCAATAATGAGGCCGAATATAAGGATTTGATCACAGGGCTTCACTTAGAAAAAGAGGTGGGAGCACAACACCTTAAGGTCTATAGTGGTTCTCAAATTGTAGTCCAACAAGTTGAGGGAGAATATGAAGTACGAGATAGAATTCTGGAAAAATATCTAACCTTGGCCAAAACACTGTTGCAGAAATTTGAAAGTTATGTTATTACTGAAGTTCCCGGTGAAGAAAATCAAAAGGCTGATGCCTTAAGTAAACTTACTTCGGATGACTTAAGCACTCAATCTAAATAGCATTTGTTGATGAAAACACTTTCCTACAGAAGCTATAAAGGATCACTCGTAGGCGTCACCAGTGCGCCAGAGTCATAGATAACTCCAATTATGACATATTTTAAGAATGGAAGCCTCCCATTGGATGGTAGAGAAGCCAGGCGGATAAGAATGAATGCCCCAAGATACATTATCCAAGACGAATTTTTCTTTGAAAGAGGTTACCTACAACCTTTGCTTAGATGCGTAGCTCCACAGGAGAACGAACACTTGATAAGAGAAATCCATGAAGGGATATGCAGAGCTCACCATGGACCAAGATCCATAGCTAAGAAAATACTCCGAGCAGGATACTATTGGCCAGCTATGTTCCAAGATGCACACAAGTATATCCAAGATTTTCATAAGTGTCAACAATATGCACCCATCACACATATGCCACAAACGGAAATGATCCCAATTCATGGAGCATGACCCTTTGCGAAATGGGGAATTGATCTTCTTGGGCCATTCCCAGAAGCTGCAGGAAAAGCAAAATACATCATCGTGGCTATAGATTACTTCACCAAATGGGTATAATTTGACACCCTAGCCAGTATCACATGTCAAAAGTGCATAGGTTTCATTTGGAAGAACATTATCTGTCGTTTCGCCATCCCAAAGACGATCATCACAGATGATGGAAAATAGTTCACCAATAATCGATTTAAATTATGGTGCGAGAAATATAAGATACAATAAAGTTTACATCTGTGTACCACCCACAAGAAAATGGTCAAGTTGAAGTAAAAATAGAAATTTGCTTCAAGGGATAAAAAAAGGCTGAAAGGGGCACAAGGTACTTGGCCAGAGGAATTACCGGGTGTTTTATGGGCTAACCAAACTACCAAAAGAGTCGTAACAGGAGAAAGCCCATATAGATTGGTGTATGGGACAAAAGCAGTAATCTCCGCAAAAATTGGTATACCAAGCTTTTGACCTTTGTCCTCGGATGAAGTTGAAAATGAGGGTGAACTTTGGACGGAATTAGATCTCTTGGGGGAAAAAAAAGAGAAAATGCCGCTCTAAGAGAGGCCAAAGTCAAAAAGCGAATACAGAAGTACCACGACATACGGGTTAAAAAGCACCTATTCATTCCAGGAGAATGGGTTATGAAAAAAAATGAGGCCACCAAGGTTGAACGGGAAGGAAAACTAGCTCCAAAATGGGAAGGACCGTACAAGGTCATTGAGGCACATGCTGGAGGGGGTTATGTTCTTCAAGACTGGAGATATAGTACCCCGGATGTGGAATGTAAGTAATCTCAGGAGGTTTCATCATTGAACTAGCAGTCAACTTATGCAAAATGATCTTAAGGCTAAATATGCCTAGATCAGTGCATTTTGGAATTGCTCATGTTTGAATAAATGTAAGCTGCCCAACGGATTAACTCACCCCCTCCCCTTTCGAGTTTTTGGGCATCTGTGACATATAATTCATGTTATAATAAAGTGTAATTCTAGACTTTGCTGCAAATTAGGATTCTGTTTAAGTTATTCATCATATGTCCCGCTTTTAACTACATATCTAGCATAAGTACAATGAACAATACAACATCGACTTAAGCACGGTAAACTTAAAAATATCGGCTTAAGCACGGTGAATACTACAACATCGACATAAGTACGGTGAATTTTCAAACATAGGCATAAGCACTGTGAATACTACGATATCGACATAAGTTTGGTGAATTGTCAAACATCGGCATAAGCATGGTGAATATTACGACACCGATATGAGTTTGGTGGATTTTCAAACATCGTCATAAGCACGGTGAATACAATGACATCGATGTAAGTTTGATGAATTTTCAACCATCGACATAAGTATGGTGGACACTACAACACCGATTTTCAAATATTAACAGAAGCCGGTGAACACTTATGATGGACACCGTAACAATGACGCAAGTATGAGAACACTTATCAACATCTACATGAAGCTGGTGACCTCTCTAACATCAACCAAAAAAAGGTTCTTGTATATTTGATAAATTATATGAACAAGGACAATTTGCATGATCTTAGTTGAACACTCACAAGTCAGGAAAATTTCACCAAGTTAGACATTGTCTGGGTGGACAAGATGATATGGCACGGGTCAACCGATTCAGCAAGCTAGCAGAATTTATTAAGAGAGCTACAATTAATGGCCAACTATTATTGTTGCAGAAAAAGTAGTTTGAAGGTTCAATACATAGAAACTTCTGAAAGAAAAATGAGAACAACCTCACAGAGGGATCATTATTGGAAAATTAAAATGAAGAAACATTTAACGCAACAAGTCGCTGGCTGAAGTTTATCGCAAACAAGGAACATAATTACTATCATGAGCTACGATCTAGCTCTTCACGAAGAAATTTTTGAGCTTCGACATAGATTTCAGTATGGTCCTAGTTTTTCTTTCGTAATTTAGCTATGAATGCTCTGAGATAATTTAAGATGTTTTCAATCAATGGATGAGATAATTTAGGATGTTTTCAATCAATGGAAGGTTCACTTTACCAAATTCCAAATCGTATGTGCAGAGACTTAATTTATACTGAGTGGCAGTAAGAGTAAACTGCTTCATATCGATACAAAGACGATCAAGCTTTCCTCCTTGATGACAAAGATGACATGCTTATTCATTTAATTCTAACTTCAAGTGACAAATATCTTCGAGCTGATATGAAGTTACCTTAATAATCTGTTCCATACTCCCAAATTGACGAATAACACTAATTTTATCATGAAGAGTTGCTCCAAAATGATCCTGCAAGGAAAAATAACTTCGCTCTACATCATCAACACGTTGGCACAACTTGTCTCTTTCGAAAAAAAGATTATCTTGTGTTATCTTAAGTGATCGAATTTCTTTTACTCTATCAAGAAGCATACCTCGAAGCAGCTCCACTTGCTCTAATCTACCTTAAAAAAATTTCTCCTAAGCTTGAGCCGCAAAAAAATGCTTCACCATTTGGCGATACAAGTCCCAAGCATAGTCTTTAGTTTCTTTGAAACATTTCTTCAAAGCCCAAAAGAAAAGATATAGGTGGAAATGCTTGAAGGAGGGGCGACTAAAGGTAGAGAGAATTTAACACTGAAAAGGAATACAAGATATATTATTAATTTCCCTTCAAAAAGGCAACATTGGAACAACATAATAAAAGGGGAAATTAGATCAAACATAAGTAAACACATGTCCCACAATAACAAGTCAGGCATCAGAGCTAGCCTTCTCCATGTCGCCATTCTCGGTCAAAGATGGGTCTTGAACCTCCAACGGGGAGTCTTGCGGATCCAAGCATTCATCTTCCATATTATCATTTGCTTCACTTGACTCATCGCAATGGCTTCCTTTCCAAGTAGTGCCTTAATCAAAAGTCACTTGCTTGAGGTCTTAAGCAGTCAATATGATGGTACATGAGACTACATGGTCGAGAAATGGAAACTTAAGCCCATCATCTTGAATAGACTCGTGCCAGATACGATCCACCTCCATGGAAGCTTCAGGATGCAAGTGTCTTTTAAGCAAGCTGTAGTGTTTGCTGGCAGGTTGCTTAAGCAAGCACATGGCTAAGTAATTTTTGCTTGTTTTCCGACCTAAAGTCACTAGCTGGATGAATAATTCTTCAAATACCTTTGACTTTACCAACTTGTTCATGAATGCCTTCACAAATTGGATTTAGCCTATGGGGGTAAACATTGAGGTCGTTGTCTTAAGACTTTCGATACGAGCATGGGCCAAAATGAGCTCGTTGACCACAACAAGTTTTAAAGTTGTTAATTCGCCAAGTTGCCTTTGGAGATCCCTCGTTTGGAGCCTATATTTGTTTTCAGCCTTCTCCTTCTGAAGGACAGCGGAAGAAGCCTTCTCCTTCAATGTAGAAACTTCTGACAACCATGACTTACAAATCCTTGACATGACGTCAGCCATGACTTCAGGAATCTACAAGAAAGTACTTTTCCATTAAAACACATGTGCAATGAATAATAATTTTAAAAAATAAATACAGTTAAATTTGGAGCTGTTGCTTACCACGGTTGAGGCAATAGATGACAAAGAGATTTCAAGGATTGACTCCAATGTCTTGAGGGCCTCAAGGGGAGCTAAAGCACTAACACTACCAGAAGGATTAGATGTTACACAAAGGGGAATTCCTGACTTAATTTTTTTAGCATTTTTTGTTGCTCGGTTGAAGCCTTATCTAAACCATGATGTGTACCCAAAGGAAGCAGATCTGTGAGGATCGATGCTAGCATCTCCAATAGTATCTAAGGAATTCTCAACATCTTCGCATGAAGTGGTACAATCGACAACTTTAGTGCTCTTTTGGATAACACTGTCCATAAAGCCCATACCTACAACATTGTAAAGCATAAGTTCAACAATAGGGTGAAGACAAAGAAGCAAAACAAGCATCAAAAGTCCCTAAAATAATGACAAGTAAGTCAATGGTATACCCAAGTCGAGCACCACTTCGGAAAAAGAACATTTTGTACCATACACGTACGATTCACAAAAGTAACATTCATCGTGCTTAAAATGTTTTAATCTAATGCTTTGCCTTACGAAATCCTCAACAAAGGGGACAATTTTATTTCCTTTACCTCGGTGGATATCTGAATCTCACTATCACCAAAGACATCATGATTCCAGGGCGGGAATAAATAGCACTTGGAACTCAATAAGAAGTACTTATTCTTCCAAGATTTAGGATAAGGAGAGTCAACCATGAACTTTCCACGCTTTAGATCGGCAGTAAGCCATCCGGATTCCCAATTACACCGAAGGGTATACACATATCGAAAAAATTGTAATGTGGATTTCTACATTATAATGTGGATCTCCAAAACTTTTTCGCATGGTCAAAATATCATCGAGCTTTGCCTTTCTAGTATTTAACTTGGTGATTGTTGCTTCTGCCATCTCTGCTCTCTCGGTCACAGAATACAGTCTCAACTTTAGATCCTCGATTTCATTCTTAAGCTTTTCAATCAATACTACCAGTTTCTTCTTTACCTCGGCCGGTTTATTTTCCTCCATCTTGAGGGACTTGTTTGCAGAAGCAACCTTCAACCACAAGTCCTACATTTGTTCATATGAAGTATAGATATCTTCAACACTCATGGGTTGGTCTTCATCATCGCTGGAAGTATCGTCAGAATGTATGTTAGAACATACAAATTTATCTGTGTTGGAACATACGTCCACTCCCACCATATGAATTTTTGCTCCAAACACTACATAATTGCTGGTAAGTTCTTCTTCATCTTTCTCATCTTCCTCATCCTCACTCCACGAGGTGACATACGACCTTCCTTGCTTCTTCCGAGTATTTGCACATTCAACCTGGATATGTCTAAAACCTTCACATTCTCTACATTGAATTCGTTTTGGCTGTTTTGCTTCACCACTTTAGTTTCCAGACAACTGTTGATTTCCTTGCTCCATGTGTATCCCACGATTATTTCCAAAGTTCTAGGCCTATTTCCGCCAGTTCTTTCTTGTGATTTCTTGTTCATCATTTTTTCCAGCATCCTTGAGAAGTTCTTAGTGATGAGAGCAATTTCTTCAATACCATCCTCACTATCTGATTCGTGGTTATTCAGTGAGAAAGATACTTTGAAGGCCAACTCCTTCAGATTTTTCTTTGCAGGATGTTTCATAGTCATCTCATACGTCTGTAGTGATCCCATCAATTCATTCAAGGACATTGTGGATACATCTCTAGCTTCTTCTATTGCTGCAACCTTCATTGAAAATCTCTTGGACAGTGATCTCA
>JAULKM010045839.1:0-12959 GCA_032355605.1 Rubia tinctorum
AGTAAAAACTTTACTCGTAACTCCAAATTGAAATCCGCTCGAAAGTGATGCTACCCTATACACCCCCATTGTATTTTCCAATTACTTAATAAAATATTTATCAACAATCGAGTATAAGAACATATCCGTAATCATTTTTTATTTCCTTTTCTTATTCGAAGTAATCAACTTTAAATTACTCTAGAACATCTATAAGCACTTTCCAACATTTCACCAAAAAATTCATTTATTTAATATTTCTATATTGAGGCAAGAATAACAAAAGTAACGTATTTTGGAGCAACGGATAATGGGGAAACACAATTTTGGGTCACCGTGTAATTATTCTAGACTCTGTAAAAGTATTCAATGTTGACTTTCAAGGCCCTTATGTTCATCTATCATGCCCAAATCGCAAAGTCGCAATCGTACATTATTGAATTGCATTTTGATATCGCCAATTTTTTTATTCGAGAATTCTAACTTTTTTGGCAGGATCTAAGTGCAAAAAGCAAAAAGTTTACTCATAACTCCAAATTGAAATCCGCTCAAACGCGATGATACCCTATACACCCCATTGTATTTTTCAAGTCTGTTAAAAAATATTTATCAACAATTGGGCACAAGAACATATCCGTAATCCTTTTTTATTTCTCTTTCTTACTTATAAGTAATCAATTTTAATTTACTCTAGAACATATACTAGCGCTTTCCAACATTTCAACAAAAAAACACTTGTTTTCTATTTCTATATTTATGCAAGAATAACAAAATTTGCGTATTTTGGAGAGAAAGATAATGTCGTAACATTTTTTGGGCCATAGCATAATTTTCCATAAATATGTTAGAGGGGGTTTTGTGCATACTATCTTAGTTGAATAGCAGTGTTGAGTATTCATTGAATTCAATTTACTTTTAAAAAAAATTAGTGCATTTTTTTGTTGTAATAAATATTTTGATTCTAATTATTTTAAATAAAAAAAACTAGTGAAGCCCCACCGCGTGTTACTCAATATTATTAATTGAAAATCAGGATTACTTTTATGTACATTTTGTGTTTTACATTTAAATTGAAAATAAAGAATTTTATTTACCATTTTGAAGTTTAGTCATCTTAGGAAAACTATATGAGTAATGAAGTGAAATAATTAGTCTAATTAGAAATCGTTACATGTTAAATACAATAAAAATGATTATTTTTATAATATTTTATTCAAATTATTTATATGTTGAGCTCATTTTAAAAGTTATCATAATAATATATATCACTAAATAAAATTAAATCTCAAATATTCTTTTTAGTCCCACTGATTATAAAATATCCTCATCTAACAGTTACTCGATCTATAACAAGAATTTGTGATAATTTATTAAATAATAATTTTACAATACTTTTCAAACTGATTTTTGAAATTAATATTTAGTCAACTCTCTATAATTACTAATTCAAAATCATAATTTTAATTAGCCATCTCTCTTTATTTTACAATTATTCATTAATTTATAAATTTAGTCGGGTGCATTTTAACTTAACGTTGTGTATTTAGATTTGTTATGTGTTGACTTTACGTACTAGTAATCATATCTGTAAACTCTTAATATATATATATATAAAACTCCACTTTATTCTAATAGGTATGTCTAAAGAATTTATTTGTTTGACTCATAACCAAGTTGACTTGGTTCCATATTAAATGTTAATTGGTTTTTTATAACTACGTCTGTTTTAGGTTGATTACACCACGTAAGGTTATATAGTTGATTTATTGGGTATTAGGTTAGTGTTGAATCAGGTTCGGGTTGGATCGGATTCGGGTTGATCCCGGGTTCATGTTTAGGTCGGGTTCGGATCCAGATTATCGGGTTATATTCGGGTTTCATGTTGAATTCGGTCGTGTCAAGTCAATATTTCTCGGGTTAAAATCGGGTTTTGGGTTGAATGCGGTCGTGTCAGGACGGTTTCGGGTCAATATTTCTCGGATCAGATCGGATTTCGGGTTGATTCGATCGTATCGATATGGATCTGGTTAGAGATTGACAGCTCTACTTACAACACATCTTAAGAAGTCGTATATCTAAATAAATAAGCTTCACATCTAAATAAGTTAAACCTGTAACAATATGTGTTTGAACATGAAAACACGAGATGATTGCGTGTTCAAAATTTGGGCTACAATGGATGGGCAGAAACACCTCTAACATGTTTATGAAAAATTATGCTATGGCCCAAAAATTTGTTATGGCATTATCCTTCTCTCTAAAAGACGCGATTTTTGTTATTCTTGCATAAATATAGATTTAGAAAATAAATAATTCTTTTGGTGAAATATTGAAAAGCGCTAGAACATGTTCTAGAGTAACTTAGAGTTGATTACTTTAAAGTAAGAAAGGAGATTCGGAAAGGATTACAAATATGTTATTATGTCTGATTATTGATGAATATTCTGTTACAAACTTGAAAAATACAATGAGGGTGTATAGGCACTAGTGCAGACTGCTTGATTATAGGCATCATTCAAAGGCGGTTATATAGGAACCGCCTTCCTTGATAACTTTCGAACTCAGAAGCTAAGAATTCAGCTCCTCCAAGAGTACAAAGGTGGTTGTATTTCATTCAAAGTTGGTTATAATATAATCGTCTTTTTTTGAGTCACGAGGAAGTCGATTGAACCGCATTTAAACTGATGTATTTAAAGGCGGTTATGCAATACTGCCTTTAATTTGTACTGGTTCCGAACTCGGAAATAGCATCCGAATAAGTTACGAATAAGGAACACCAAGATTTACTCATTGTCTAAGAGCACATAGACTTTTTACGAACTCGGAAACATATTCGTATACTGATCTGATTCTGGAATATAGTCAGACAAAGACGTATGATTTTGGTTAACATATTCCAAATTCAGAGTACGGGGGTGTGATTACAAAAAAGCCATTTTTAGGTAAAAGTAGATTGAAATTCTCATTTGAGATTTAAGAATTGGGGTTTGGGCTTCATGAAGAACTAACCTTAGTACCCATATGCATTGGCGAAGATATGTAAATTTCTACAATACAATCACTAACTATTGGTTTGAAATCATGTGTTGATTTATAGTGTATTTTTCATTGAATTAGTTTTGATACTCTAGTTCTATTCTAGAATGTTGAAGGTAATATTTATGTTGTATTATCGTTATGGAGATGTTAATTAAACTTTATTTTATGTGATTGTGTTTGGATAGAATTGAATTGATTGGTAGAGATTTGAGAAAACCATCGGATTACATCCTTTTGGTAGAAACATGCTTCGAAGAATGGTGTGGTCCGAGCACGTTGTCCATGTAAGGATTGTAAGAATGATGTATATTTGGGAAGGAAAAAGATACGTGAACATCTCATCATTTGAGGGTTTCAAACTAGTTACACCTCTTGGGTGTGGCACAGGGAGGTTGTCAAGGATAGTGTCGAAGATGTTAGGCATAAAGAAGTAGGAAATTTAGATGTAAATGATGGATTCAAGAAGATGGTGGAGGATGTTGCTAGGGAATTCTATGGTAAGCCCAAAGTCCTTCAAGCTTTGCATAATGACAAGAATACGTCGTTGTTCGACGGTTCTAAGCATTTGGTATTGAGTGTCACTTTGCAAATGATGAATTTGAAAGAGAAATTCAGGTGGACCGATAAAAACATGACAGAGACTCTTGAATTAGTTAGAGAATTGCTCCTTGAAGGTAATATTTTGGCTGACATATCGATTCCACGAAAAGAATTCTTTGTCCTATGGAAATGGAATTGAAAAAATACATGCTCGTACTAACGATTTTATGTTGTATGGAGGGTCAGAGGATGAGGACCGAGATAATTTTTGGGTATATGGTGAGTTTTGGTACAAGTTAAAGCAGGGTAGAATTGTGGTTGGGGAGGATGTTGATTTGATCTCGAAGAAAAAAACACCGGCCAAAGTTTTATGGTATCTCCCTATATGATTCCTCAGTTGAAGAAGTTGTTCTCTTGCAAAGAAGATGCGAAGTTGATGCGATGGCATTCTGAGAGAGATCGACCAAAGGATGACGTAATTAAACATACTTCAGATGGTTAGCAGTGGAAAAAGATTGATGACATGTACCCCAAATTTGGTGTGGAACCCCGACATTAGAGACTTGGCCTTTACACCGATGGAATGAATCTATTTGGAAATATGAGCATCACACACAACTCGTGGCCCATTATGTTAGTCATATAGACCTCTCTTCATGGTTGACCATGAAACGAAGTGCATGCTATGTGTCCATGATGATATCGGGCCCTAAGCAACCTAGTAATGATATATGTCTACCTTGCTCCCTTGGTCGATGATTTATTGACGTTGTTCAGGGATGGTGTCGGCATATACGATGGTCGGGCATGAGATAATTTCACAATAAAGGCGTTGATGTTTTGTTCAGTAAATGACTTTTCTGCATATGGAAATTTGTTCGGCTACTCAGTGAAAGGGCACTACGCGTGTCTAGTGTGTGAGAATGAAACATCATTTTGCCAATTGAAGCTTGGTTGTAAAACCATATATCAAGGCCATAGGCAGTTTCTTCTGGAGGGTCATCCTTGGCAATCTGCCAAGAAATGGTTTAATGGGGAGGTAGAGAAGAGAGTGGCACTGTTACCACTAACGGGAGCTGAGGTTTATGAAAATGTTAGGGGGTTGCCTAGCGACTTTGGGAAGAGGAAGCGTAAAGTTCCCATTGAAGGAAGTTGGAAGAAATGTTCTATTTTAACCTATCTTATTGGAAAGATTTGGACGTCAGAAATTTCTTGATGTAATGCACATTGAGAAGAATGTGTGCGATACTTTGGTTTGTAGATTTTTGAACACCCCGGGTAAAACAAAGGATGGGTTGAAGGCTCGCCTTAATTTAGTTGAAATGGGCATCAAGAAGAGTTTGGGGCCAGTTACAAGTGGCGATGAGTGTTATCTTCCACCATCTTGATATTCCATATCGTAGTCAGAAAAGAAATCTTAATGCGAGACCCTCTGTAGCGTGAAGGTTCCTAGGTCTTACTCGTCCAACATTAGTTCGTGCGTGTCTGTGAAGGAATTCAAGTTGGTTGGATTAAAATCACACGATTGTCACAACTTAATGCAAGAATTGAATTCCATCACCATTAGGGCGTCATTGCCTCCTCACATGAGATTGTGCATTACAAAACTCTGTTTGTTCTTCAAGTCCATGTGTTCAAAAACCATAAGTGTTCGGAAGCTTGACCGTTTGCAATCAATGATAGTTGAAGTTCTGTGTCGAATAGAGATGTACTTCTCCCATCATTCTTTAATATTATGGTCCATTTGATTTTTCATTTGGTCCGAGAGATAAAATTGTGTGGGCCAGTATTTGTGAGGTAGATGTATCATTTCGAGAGGTATATGAAAATTTTCAAACATTTTGTTAAGAACTGATACAGACTTGACGCAAGTATTGTTTAGCATTACATGGTTGAGGAGGTGATTGAGTTTTGAACCAATTATTTGAAGGAGGTAGATTATATCGGCATTCTAAAAACCAGACATGAAGGGCGGATACATGATCAAGGGGTAAGACAGGGTAAGCTAATGAGCCGAACTTAGTGCTGAAGATTTGTGTTCTGCTTACCTCAACGTTCTTCGCAACCACGAAGACATTGTCCCATACATCGACATTCACATGGAGGATATTAGAGCAAACCATCCCACATACAATGAAGCACGTGTTCTCCAACAACACACCAAGACATTTGCTTCTTGGCTAAGAGCTCACATAGAGAATGACAATCATCTGCGTTCATCGAAGTGGTTGGTAGAACACCCTTGGGGATTGTTATGTCGTATGGAGGTTATGAAATTAGTGGGTTTACTTCTAGCTCAATATCTTCTGATGATAAAGGTTTATCATAGAAAAGTGGTGTGACTCTTGTATCTGAGGCTTTACATGTTGCAAGTGTAAGTGATAACAATCCCATGTATGTGCAGGTTGTTATTTTGGAACGATATTGGAGAAATGGGAGCTAGATTATGTGAAAATAAAAGTTCCGGTTTTCAAATGTCAATGAGTTTATCCGAACAACACACAAAAAATTGAAGAACTGGTATGCTCCCTTGTTGATCATAGTCGTGTTGGTTAGAGAGAAGATTCATTTATATTGGCATCACGAGCTTATCAAATGTTTTATGTCAAAGACCCTGTAGATCTTCGTTGGGAGATTTATCTTGAAGGAAAAATGACGTTTATTGAAGAATATGAAGTCGAAGATGTTATTAGTTTCGAGCGCTATTCTCCTACCGTATCAAGTTTGGAATAAATTTTGTTAGCAGAGAATGATATATTTTTACGAGGGCTTCTAGGGCGTACCAACCATGATGAAGGAACTTGGGTTGATTGGATTGGAAAGATCAAGAAGAGAAATGGAAGCAGAAAAAGATTGGCAGGAAAAGAAAGTAGTGGTAGTGCACCATTTGTTATTTGTTGTATGAGTGATAATGATATGAATCCTTAATAGCCGAGCATCTTCCGGTCTCGGAAGCATGTCATGTGAAATGGTATTCATGTAATTTAAGTCAAATATCCCCTCATTCAATCGAGAAAACCAGTGCAAGGATCCATTAAAAAATAATTACCCACTTGACAATACTAACCACTAAGAACTTGATAAAGTACAACTACATATGAAAGAAGAACCCACCGTTAAAATAAGAATTCATCAATTCAACATCACTTCAAGCAAAATACACGTCCAAGTTTTACATGTTTTGACAATGAAATTAAAAACTACATGAGGGTAATCAATTGTTAATCAACCTTGAGAAGTTACATTTGGTCTTGTTCTTGTAGAAGATGTGCAATGACGCTCGTAGGCGCGTTGACTTCGCTCCAATTTCCAAATGTGCTCCCTCATATGAGAAAGCTCCCCCCACGAAGCCACTTGTAGCATGCTCTGAATCCTTTCATGAAACTAGCATCATCTTCCTCTGCTTCACCCGTATGTGGTTCTACAACTTGTTAGCGTTGGTAATAAATTAACACCACATTTTGAAACTATGTTATTAAATAAATTAAGTACCATGCATTGATCTCGTCTAGGTTTCTTCTTTGGCTTCTTCCTTCAAAGTGGATTGTGTGCCCACTTGTGCTCGAACAATACCCACCCCTTCTTCGTGAAGTATGCCTTATCGTACCACTAACACGGCTTCTCGTCACCATGCCACCCCATCCCTTTAACACTCTTCAAAATTAGTGCTATCATATTTTCGTACTGGAGACTCTTGATATTCTTTTTCGACGTCGCCACCCAAAACATGTGATTGAAGATCGCTGATCCAAGATTGATTTTTTGACCCTCGATGATGTAATAAAACATCATGAGCACCGCGTGATTTGGTTTCGTGATATGGCCGGATATGGGTACAATACTTCTGGCTATAATTTCATAAACTATCCTCTGATCAATGGTAAGTTTTTTAAGCTAAAACTTTCAGGCTTTCCTTAATCAGCAGGGTTATGCCCGAAGTATCTATGACTACAGGCGATAGGGTCAATGTACAAATAGTCCAACTGAAGTGGTCAAGCCTCCCTATGGTAAATGTCATTCAAAGGACCTTCGATGTATCTGG
The DNA here is from genome assembly GCA_032355605.1 of Rubia tinctorum. Classification (NCBI taxonomy): domain Eukaryota; kingdom Viridiplantae; phylum Streptophyta; class Magnoliopsida; order Gentianales; family Rubiaceae; genus Rubia; species Rubia tinctorum. The sequence continues at coordinate 7,601 of JAULKM010045839.1, forward strand.
TATGGATATTCTATAAATTCATTTTTTATCCAAGGACTAAGATCAATATCATACCCATTAACCTTATTTGCAAAATCACCACCCTGTTTCTGATGTAAATTACTATAGAACTGACATATCTCATCAAAGTGTGACATTTGAAGTCAGAAATTTCATTACATGTTGATCCTTAAACTTAGCACGGGATCAGCTAGACCGATGCTATGATAAACATTTAGATCAAACACGTAGCAGTCAAGAAATTTACCACTATTGCATGATTCATTATACCTATCTTGGGCTTCAATCGCTACGAACCTTGCCCTTTGGACATTGGAAGTGCTAGACCTCTTCGACGTGCCAAATTTTCCCTTCCCCTTTCCTCCATTTCCACCTTGTTGAGATGTTGACATTGTAAGAGATTGCTCGCGCTAATTATAGTTTGAATTTGGGGGTATGGTTTGGGATTTCCGGATCCGAAAGGCAAATATTTCTAATAATTAGGGTTTGTAATTGGGGAAATCTGGGCAAACCCGTCATTTTTTAAATAGTCTCCCATCTTACGATTTCAGACGCAATTCATGTGTTAATCATGTAGAGCCAATTATTCATTTCCGACTAAGGAAGCTAATCAACTCCATATATTTGGATTTTGCAAAAATAAGTTTTCTTACAATTAAAAACAGGTTTGCACCTAATTTGTCACCTGATTCCGGAGTTGAGGTTCCGAGTTCGGAAGGTTTGTCATGTCCTTAAATGAAGAGCTGATTATTCACTTCCAATTGAGGAAGATCATTGGATCCATATGGTAGGATTTATTAAAAATAAATTTTTTTCAATTCAAAAGCAAGTTTGCACCGGATTTTTCAGCTATTTCCGAAACTGAGGTTCCGAGTTTGGAAAGATTTTTATGTACATAAAATGAAGGGCCAGTTATCAATTTCCGAACGAGAAAGCTCATCGGAACCATATGTTAGGATTTATTAAAAATTAATTTTAGAAAGCTCATCGGAACCATATGTTAGGATTTATTAAAAATTAATTTTCTTTCAATTCTAAAGCAGGTTTGCACTAGATTTGTCATATGATTCCAGAACTGAGGTTCCGAGTCCAGAAGACTGTCATAGGCATATAATGAAGGGCTGAAATACTGCTTGCTCACTTGGAAGAATATTGTCTTCTTCATACAAAACTTACATTTCCGAATGAGGAATTTATTTTGGTGATATTAAAACATTTAGTTCAATCATAGTCAACAACACCAGACATGATTCTGACTAAGGAACTTAATCTGATCACATTTTATTAAGCAACAGAATGACTTCTTGAACCGGAAGTGCTTTGGGTCAAATGGCCATTTTGAATATTACGAAATGAAATTCGAACACATAACATTTGACCAAAAAAGAACAACAATGATAGCAGGGCAGGCATATAAGAAATCTAATCTGGATGGACAAATGAATATTACTAATTTATTCGAAAGCTTAATCATAAACGATATTCTTCAACATACACCAAAAATTAACTTTAAACACTTGAGTACTATGTTCAAATAAGTTCCACCTAATATTATTTTTTTTTTAAAAACCACAAGTTCTTGACATCATTCATTGATCTCCAGTCATGTCCGTAAACTGAGCATTAATCTCATCTTCATTTTTCTCTTCAACACCACAACCATCGGCACCATCAACATCCACTACACTCTCTAAATACCTACTCACCCAGCGCCATCCTCTTCATTTGTCTCTTCATCAACGCTATCCTCTTAATTTGCCTCTTCATCCTCTTCATTTACCTCTAATGCAAGCCAAATACCTACTCACCCGCCTCTTCCATCCACCGCGGCATCCTATCGGTAAGTATCAGTGTCAACTAGTAAAAATATAATTTAAATTTAAAAATTTAAAAATCACAATACATGTATAGTTACACTCAGAGAACTCACGTGAAGTGGATGACTCCAACCTATCAAACGCTCCATCCCTTGCTCTCTTAGAAGCTTTAGCCGCTCAACCTGGTTCACCCTTCTGCAAGAGTGCCTTGTGTCGCCACTCGCCATCATCGTCCATCTCTAAGTGCTTGTGAACAAACCAACTCATATCATAGTATTCCAATCTTAGTGGCCTATCAATCGATTGAACCCCACTCTGCTTCAACAAGGTCGTGATTAATCCCTCGTAGGGGAGATCCTTCTTCCTACTACCAGCTGCTTTCAATGTATAACTCATGATAGTATACCCTGGGTTTATTGGAATGCCCTCTATCAAATAATAGAACAAAATAAGGTTACCTATTGTTGGTTCACACGCGTAGCCCCTCATGTAAATCCACTCGTACACCAGCCGTTGCTTAGCCGATAGTTTCCTAATGTCATACCGCTCAGCTTGACCTGGGGTACCCCCTACCCGACCAAAGTATTTCTTTCCCATTGCAACTGGACACAACGACGTGGCTTCACTGACACCCGACCAATATTGTTGATGACATATTTCTAATGGACCATCGGGATTATCTAGCCTGAGTTTGGCTGGGTCAATGTACTCATTCCCTAACACAATGTTAATTGTGTACTTGGTGACGGTGACATTTTCCCCTTAAGAGTCATATCACTATTCCAAAATTTCTACCTAAATTTGCATAGAATTGAACTATTTCATCAGTATGAACACTCTCCTCAACTTATCCATTCCCTAATTTTTGAAATACCCAAGAATATAACCTAGGGACAATTCTTCCTTATCACAACTACACACAATTTTAGGATTAGTACATTTCCTCATACAAAAGAAATCTACGTACCTTTGCTCGGCCTCGACATTAAAGAATTTCTCACTAGCATCGATCTCTGTGTATGGATCATGGCTACGGGTCGATGCAGTCCCCACATTGATCTTCTTCCTGGTTCCCCTCATCCTCAACATGTCAATTTCAAGATCGGGATGGAAATTGGCGGATTATGGTTCAATTGAGGATGTTAGGGTTTGGGGATTGCCTGAACCGACTAAGGAAGTTGAATCAAATTTGGGCATTTTCTTTTTTAGTACCCATTTATCTTCCAAGTTCGGAAAACAATCAGCTCTTCAAAATGAGGGCATGATTCTCATAGGAACTCGGAACATATTCTGGTCCCAAATGTAAAAGAACAGGCTCACTTCCAGACTCAGAACCATTTCTTATGGGCAAACGCTAAAAAGTATTAAAGTCTATTTCAAAGGGGATAATAAATTCCACATTCAAGCACAAATTCCCTCCTATTTCCCTTCCAAAAAACCCCCCAAACCCTTCAACCAATTTCTCATCTTCAAATTGTCGACAAAAGTGAGATAATCTTTGTTTAGGTGTTCACACACCATAACCTTAGGCATGGTTTTCAAGATTTTGCCACAATCAAATTTCCTCCTTTGTGTAAGAGTTTAAAACATTGTGGAGGTTTCTTTATTGTGATAAAAAAACCTCTACAAGTTGATTTCAAGGTTAGTCTACCATGCTCATACACAAATATGTGGGTTTTCATTAATGTGAATTGTTAGAATCATTCTTGAGGACCATATTTCACTTTTTTGCTCATGATTTTGTTATTATTGTAGTGATATTTTGGCTCGAGCAATATTATGTCTTATGATGTGTTTTTATTGGAGATATAATCATACTATTGAGCATTTATACGTTTGTGTTCATTTTTAGGGTTTGTCAACCTCAATGATATGATGAAATATTGTGATGATTAGGTTTTGTGTAGAGAAATATCTAGGAAAATGAGTCGTGATGATTATTTAAGTCTGAGAGATAGAAATACCAAAACAACAAATGACGAGGATGATGAGGATGAGGGCTCGGGGGAGGTGAGAATTGTGAAAATACATTGTAGGATGCTTGAACGGAGGATAGCTATTAAGGAATTGACCCCCTTGGTTTTCAATTAAAAGAGCTTATGCTTGTCGGAAGAACGTGCTAAGTGGGCAAGTTGGGTTGGGAAGGTGGGTCAGAAAAGGGTAGACATTCTCTGTGATAAGTTGCACAAAGTTTCGAAAGATTACAAAGCCACCCTTTGGATAGAGTGTAAGGTATATTTACAAACTTTCTTGCAATGTCTAAGTAATCCCTTCATTTCTTAATATAAAAAATGGAAATCTTAGATGACTTGGCCATTTCATGTCACGATAAGAGGCCCTTTGAAATAGATGCCCCGGATATGGACAACTTAAAAAAAGGACCACATATATGTTATCAAAAAGTTGGCGGGAACACACGTACACATTATCGAGAGATTTCATCTTCTCAAATAGAAAAGGTGATTGTCCATGGATAACATACACACACATTCAACTAGAGAGTTGGGAGATCCACAAGAGAAGGGCTATTGAGAATGAGAAAAATGTTAGTACCGAAAAAATGAACTTTCTTCATTTAAGGTTTTTTTAGTGTTAATGCGACATTCATTCACCCATTTCTCGTAGGGTATGAGAGATGATAAAAAAAATATTCGGAAAGATGATATTAATTCCACATCGTAAGAGTCACGGTGGTTATGGATTAGCAGCTCCAGAGTTGATAAAGGAGCAATTTGAACGAGATGTTATATTGGCAATGGATCGGGGGATGACCGAGGAAGATGCTAGGGATCGTTGTTCCATTGGATGTCGATCAAATTTACCGGTGTGATCTCTCCCTAAAGGCTCAACAAAACAAGAAGGGTCAATATGAAAATAATGAGGTTGTTCAACTCGCGAAGAAAGTGGTACAATTAAACTTAACTAGTTATATACTAACAGCCTTTGTTTCTTCCTCAGTTAGCAATGTTATATTTTTAATCATCGTGGTTTATTTGTTTTTTAACTAGGAGAAATTAAAGCAAGATTATAATGAAGGACATTTTATTCCTAGTGGTAAGCAAGACATTTTAGCGGAGGCTACGTATGAAATCCGACCACCCTGACCGTGCAAGGGGGTTGGGTCATTTTTTGGCACAAAAGGAAGCTTTCGTTATTCCACGCTTGTATCATAAGGAAAATCCTTCCCGACTCTACAATTTTCAAAAAGAGGCCATTCTCCAGGACAAAAAGTTAGAGCAACAAGAAATCTTGATCCACTAGTTAGTGAAGCATACCGGTCTTCAAGTGCAAGATAATACAAATGATACTTTCGATTGGGAACCCCCATCGAGAGGATCTCACCACTCTCTAGGTGAGATTGAGGTTATTCAGAACAGATTACCACCTAAGGCGGCAATTGAAGATTCTAAGGTAATCCTATGGACCCCTAAAAAGGTTCAAACAATTTATTGGAGAATAGCATTCTTGGGAGGTCGTCGCCGTACCTCTCAAAAATACAATTTATAAGCCCAATATGCTTACTAAATACAACTAAGTAGATA
>JAULKM010045850.1:0-29097 GCA_032355605.1 Rubia tinctorum
TAATAAAAATAAACTAAAATGATGACACTACCTCATTAAAAAACCCAGTGGGAAAAAGAGTATAGTGTTGACCTCCTAAAAATACTAAACTAATAAAAATATGACATTTTTGATATCTTACCACGTGGTCAACCCACAAATCCAATCCGTTCAACTACACATTTGACCCATTACCAATTTAACATACCCATACGATTTTAAAATTAGAAAACCTGCTTGACCCGCGGGTTACGGGTCTATTTTGCCATCCCTAGGCTGGAGTATTTATTTTTACTTATTATAATGAGGGGGTAAAATGATTTTATAACCCCTAACTCTTTGTTTAGTGTAAATATACCACATCAATTTTTTGAAAGTGCACATATACCTTTTGGTTGACAATGACTAAAAAACTCGTACCCTTATAATCGAAGACCGACATTGATTGACTTATTAAGGTATTGAATTATAATAAAAAATGAATTATATCCCTTTGTTTCATTTTTGAATTTAAGCTGACCAGTTTACCCTTGGGACTTTTGAGGCCATCATTCCCTAACCTCAATCTGCAGCTTCTACACCATCTGTAACCCTACCCTGCCGCCCTCCACCACCTCTAATCCTAGCATCCTGCCCTCCTACCGCCCCTAACCCTACCCCGTCGATCCTCCACCACCCTTTACTATACCCTGCCACCCTTCCACCACCTTTAACCCCAGCTCACCGCCCTTCTACTTCCCATAACCCTACCTCGCTGTCCCTTCACCACCCTTAACCTCAGACCACTGTCTCTCCTCCAATTCTAACCCTACCTCGCCACCCCTCCACCACTTGTAACCCCAGCCCTTTGCCCTTTTTGCCACCCTAAACCTCAACCCAAATCTGAAGAACTAATCGGTAAGCACTTTTTGAGCGGCATCACCTACCAAACCCTGCCCAAATATGAAACCCTAGTGTCTCTCACCAAACACCTCCAAAATCTAAAAGCCTTAGTGCCGCCCACCAAATCCTGCCCACATCTGAAAACCCTAATGCCTATTTCCGCTCGTCGGCCACACACCCCGCCTAATTCTGGATATCTTAGCGTCGTCGTGCCCCTCCAAACTCCAACCCGCCGCCTCTCACCAAACTCCAATTCGTGTTTTCTTGTCGCCATCAGGATCACCTTTGTCAGCATGACTTACAGTGAGAAGAGTTTAGAAGAAGGGTAGTGAGTTCTCATTTTTTGGGGAAAATGAACAGCGGGAAGAGTTGAGAAGAAGGACGAAGAATTTCATATTTGTTGGCAAAATGGCCAATGCACATTTTTACTCATTTTCTAAAAAATATTAAAGGGGTAAATAAGTCAGTTATATATTATTCCGGCTTGACCAAATTTTCAAGTGAGTGCAAGGCATAATTGTACTTTTGAAAAACTGGAGGCATATCTACACAAACCCAAGAACTAGGGGTATAAAAGCATATTTTCTACTAATAATTATGAAAATATTTTGAAATAGATCTTAACATATAAATAATTATAATCCAACAATAAATGGTTTTTTTTCTTCCATTAATGTAGTTGGTATAACGGGAGACCATCTCCTTATTTTATTTTGTCCGGATGTTTATGTGCATTTTATTTTAGATATCTTCATTCGACCTAAAAGTAAAGAAATACTAGCAACAACAGTAATACAACTCGAATACAGAACTGTTAGGACTTAGACCATGTGTAGTGGTGATTTCTTAATTTTAAAAAATCGCTCTATAAACCGAAAACACCCACATTGGTGGTTTCAAGGGAACAAGAAACCGCCCCATAGTTCCTTGCCAAGTAACCGGTCCAACCGACACACTCACATGGGCGTTGGGGCCTCTTCCACCAGCCCTTTTTTTTGACCAATTTTGGGACACGTGGCCGCCATGCATTGGCCCACGTGTCCCAACCCCATGTAGCTTATTTTTTAAAAAAAACTGGAGAGACACTTGGTACCCTCTGATTGGGCCACGTGTCCTTATTTAAAAATTTTTAAATCTGAGTTTTTTTAAAAAAAATCTGTTAAATGTATTTAAAAATCCGTAATTTTATTTAAAAATATAGAGAAAAAAATTATTCAGAAAATACTAAATTTATTTTGAAAAAAATAGAAATTAAATTTTAAAAACAGAAAAATGTTATTAAATTTAACATTCAACTTATTTTGAGTGGAAAATTTTAATTTAATTAAATCTTAATGGTAGTCTATGAATAGTAGAAAGTGGTTTCTCACCACTATGAAGAAAATATGAGTGGTTTCTTAAGTGGTTTATTAATTTAGGTGGAAGAGAGAATACGAAAAATAATATATTTAATTGGTAAGAAACCGGTAACGGTTTCTACCATTAAACATGGTCTAGAGAGATCCGTGAATGATCATTTGAGTTAAAACTCTTTCGCGGATAATTTTTTACTAAGTTTTTATTTCTGCATAAACAAATTTCATGCCAACTTCACTAATCACCCTAAATTTCGTTGTTTTTACAAATGTACTCCCTTTCCATCGGTAAAAATGGTGTAATTTGACTTTTAGAGAACTACATTAATATTTAATTACTAATATCTTTTTTGATGCATATAAAAAAATTACAATAATCATAATTTTAAAATATATGTTATAACAAATTTAATAATATATTACAGGAAAATAGTCTTGTATATATAATAATAAAATAGTTAAAGTTGGATCAGTTGTTTTTGTTAGGACTAAAGGATGGAAAATCTACGACACCTTCCCAAACTAGGAGGGTTTAATTATTTTTAAAGAACATATGTTAAAGAAATGAAATAATATAATTCATACATATCCATGCATTTGAAAGGTAAAATAAATCACATTTAATTTATTAAAATTTAATATTAAAATGTAATAATAAAATAAATGAAATTGAAGTGGAGTGGAGTTAAGGTTTTTTAAATGTCCTAGATTTTAATACAGTAAGTGCTTTGAATTTTGTGTAGCCTTTCCATCCCCATACATGTCCTATCTCTATGTTCGAATATCCATTTCCACTTTTTTAACAAACCCAAAACATATTCGGGAACAAACAAGACTACATTAGTATAGCATATTCATTGTCCAAGTGAACTCGTACAACCTACCTTTTTGTTTTGACCTTCAACTACAAACCAAGGAAAGTTCCGTCTCTCTCATAAGTTACTTCCCTCCCCCCACATCCTCGTAGGAAGCTTCTTTGGTGCTTGTCTTTAAGGTGTTCTAGACCTATTGTAATTTGTAGCGACGTGTTTTTCATTCTTTTAAACTTTTTTACTTCACTTTTGCGACCCTACATCAACACGCCTCGTTATTATTATTATCATCGATACATTTATAGCTCCAATAAAAGTATCAATATAACTCTGAAATGTCAGAAAGTGAAAATTTAATTTTAACCAAATATTTTATATGTCAATCTAACCATAACTTTTGAAAATCTTGTGTCAATATAGCCAAATTCCCTAATTTCGATATTGACCAAATAAATTCAGCCAAGATTAAGAAATGAAATGACAAGACAAAAATACCCTTGACTAAGAAGATAAAAAATTAATACCTAAAATACCCTTAATTGAGATCGTACCACCACCACCGATGAAGCATTCCAGTGGCGCCACCGCATCACACACCTGACCCACCGCTCTGAATTGCAGGTGAAGCCCTACCGTCAACCGAGCAGACGCAGCCTACTCAATCGGTGGAGTAACACTCTGGCGAGAACACAAATAGATCCAACATAAACAGCTTCAATCAAAGATAAACAGAATAAAACAGTTACAATCAAACACACAACAAGCAACTTCAATTTCCTGTGGTTATAACCAAAACCCTAGAGTATACAGAGGGCACAACATTATTGTGGAGTAAACCAAAATCCCTTCTGTATACTCTCTGCCCCTCTGTAAAACCAAAACCCTAGAGTAAACTAAAACCCCATGGCTACTTTCGCTCCCAGACCCACACTACGATGCTTTGGCGCACTCAACCAGCACAATCATTGTTGCCGGAGCTAACATAAGTGGATTCGTCGACAAGAACCTCGATCAAGAGAACATAGTCAAAGAAATTTGATCTTTGAACGCGATGCGTCAGCGGCAGGAATTAGGTGGGAGATTCGGCGACCGCTTCGGAGCAGGATGAGTTGTCCATGACAGCGGTCGCCAGCCCTCGGGTGGGAGATGCATCAAACTTTGGGTTCTATGCGATAAGGAAGATGGGGAATAATGGCCTTTTCATCTTTTATTACTATTTTTTCTTTTTTTGGACAAGGGTAAAATGGTTTTTTAAATAAAGTCTGACCCTCAACGGTTGACAAAAAAGTCTGCAGAGTCAAAGGTTATTTTGGCACTTTCTGAGATTGCAAGATTATATTAACACTTTCAACCTAAAGTCGGGGTCATTTTAACGCTTAGCTCTTATTATTATTAGGAATTTTTACATTTCTAACCCTCCCTTTAGGTGAAAGTACCAATATAACCCTGTAAAATGTGAAAGTGCCAAAACAATCCTAATCTTATGATGAATTGTGCAGATATAACATTCAGACCTAAATCCGATGTTGACTCATCAATTGGGCCGTTGACCTGACCCAAAATGATAAAAATGCACTCGTCCCTTTTAGATGAATTTTGTTCCATTTACCCCTACTTAATATACCATATATATAATTTGAATCCCAACTTTTTACCAAAACAAAAAAAACCTTGTTGCCACCACCACCCACGGCTAGCCACCATCACTCGCCACCACTCTCTTCGTCATCCTCTCCTGCCACCCTCTCCGGCCACCCTCTGAGAAGCACCCTCACCTCAGAAGCCCCACAGACATTCACACTAGAGGAGTTGACTCTTATAGTAAAGATTATACTTGAGAAAATGGTGTTGATTCATCTAGTACAGGTTTAGTGGAGGACAGAGAATAGACAGGTGATGATTTCCCAGTGAGCCGAGTCGACTCGGAGATAGCTGACCGAGATATGGCCCCACCCATAATAGAAGTTCCCCTCAACGACGTCGTTTAATGGTTTCCTCCAAGCAGGTTTCTTCAACTCAACCGCCTTGTCGTTGGAGCGCAATCAGGCGCCAAACTCTCCACATTCGCATAATTCTTGGATGGAATAGAATCACTAGCGGAAATCGGCCGTGATGCAGTCGGATAACAAGGCGCAGCCATCGCACCAGAGATTGATTTAAGCTCCACGCCACGCACTACCTGAGCCTAAGGGGATTGAATCTGTCCCCCACTATTAGTGCAGCTCGCACCACCCTTGCCGCCGACGATTGTGGTGGCACCGCAAAAGAGAGTACTTGTCACAGAATGATTGCTCATAGGGACCATGATGAATGTATTATTAATAATTATACAAATTATGAATCAAACAATGCATTATACGTGTGTTGATGGACACGACCTGCTATATAAATTTATTAAAAAATAAAAGTGTCACATAGGTGCTAGATGAGAGGTTTAATATTAGGCCATTAAACAAATAAATAATAGTTTCAATCATTAGTTCTTTTATTCTTATTATTATACATTGTCTTTTAATATTTAATTATTTTTAAAATTTTATTGTAAAAGCATTGTGCATCAATGTAGAAAGATTAAAACACTATAAATTTAATTTATATGTGTGTGTTATATCCTTAGGCCTTTTTATATACTTTTATTATTGTTTCATTTGTTTTTGATATCTTGTTTCTTAATGCTATTAATTTAATGATCAAATAATGTAGTGGAGAAAACTGAAGAATACTTTGGACCATCTAATTCTCATCCTAAAAGCATTCATAATTTTCAAAGGAAAGGTATGAAAAAGATTAGACAGGTGTATTTTCAAACTCACAATAGTGGTCTGCATTTCCCAATTCTAACATTAAAACATTGTCAAGAGAGCAATCGGATCATACTCCCTTGATACTGCACATTTCAGACCAAATTAATCAAACAGGACCTAAAAGCTTTAAATTTCTAACCACTCAACCTTTAAAAACCTAGTCCATGATACTTGGGATATCCAATCAGACTTAGCTAGAATGTTAAGATTTTCTTTTAAACTTTGGAATTTCAAATCTGCACTAAAAATCTGGTACATTAGCGCTTTTGGAATTGTTTTTGACAAAGTAACCTCTGCTAAGGAGCTTTTATTAAAAGCTGAGAAGGATCTTCAGGAGAATGAAGATCAAACAACCCTAAGGACCTATAAATTACAAAATCCACTTACACACAAGCACTTCTAAATCAAGATATTTTTTTGGAAACAAAAATCTAGAGTTAAATGGCTAAATGAAGGAGATACCAACTCTCGTTTTTTTTTCATCAAATTGTAAATGCTAAACATAAAAACCAAAAATAGTCTTATTTAAAAATGTTGATGGACAATGGACTAATTCCCAGATAGAAATAGGAAAAGAAGCAGTAACTTCTTTTCCAATCTTCTAATAGCAGAATATCAAGATACAACAAGGATAAATACTACAGTCTTGCTGGAAAAAACCCCTGCACTGATTAACACTCATCCGTGAAATGTTGTCTGGAACAATTAAAATGAAAGAACTTTCAGAAATAATTAAATCAATGTATGAGTCATCTGCCCCCAATCCAGATGGATTCTCAAGACAAAGAATGCTAGTAGATCATTAAATATGATCTCCTGTTAGCACTAAAAGATTTTTTTGAATCAATCCCCAATTACTAAGTCCACATCCTTGATATTGATAGTTTTAATTCCTAAAAAAAGTGTCTCTCATTTAAAGATTACACACTTATTAGTTTATGTAATTTTATCAACAATTTTTTTTAAAAAATAATTGCAACAATGTTGAAACCTATTTTAAATGAGATTATCTAACCTGAACAAACAACTTTTGTTTCAGGGAGGGAATCAACAGATAATGCTTTATCAATGCAAGAATTAACCAATTTTTTACGTACTAAAAACAATGAATACTACATGATCATAAAACTTGACATGATGAAAATTTTTGATAGAGTATCATGGGATTTTAAAAAAAATCAAAACTCTTAATTAACATGGGTTCTCATTAAAACTGAGAAACATAAAACTGAGCAATATAAAAGCTCCTCACTTCTCATTATTAGTAAATGGAAGCTCTATTTCTTCGAAGCTTCAAGAGGATTGAAGAAAGGAGACCCTCTATCACCTTTTATTTTCATCCTTATGGCAGAACCTTTTACGAGAAATATAAATTTCTTATTTCAGTATACCAACATTGGCTACTACAAATTGCATCGGTCAATGATAAGTGTAACACGCTTATCATTTGCAAATGACAATGAAATTTTATTGAAATATGCAAAATGTGTTATGAAATAGTTATCGGGATTCCTTAAAATCTATGAATAAGCCAGAGGACAAAAGACAAAATTTGAAAAATCATTCTTCTCTCATTATAAACATGGTAACCCAAGAGTAATTGCAACTATAAAAAAATCTGCTGACTGGTTCCTTGCAATTTAATTATCTAGGGAGTCCAATTTTTACTGGCAGGAATAAGAACATCATGAATCAAGGAATGATAGATTCCACTAACTCAGACTTAATTCATGGATAGAAAAAACACATTCCAAAGGTGGAAGAATAACACTTGTAAAACATGTCCTAGCACCCATTCCACTCCCTATAATTAAAATTTTGAAACAAACAAATGAAATAATTGACAAACTTCATAAGATGTTTGCCAATTTTTTATGGAACTATACTGATACTAACCAACAAATCTGGAAAATCTGGAAAGCCTATACTTATTTATACATTCCGAGAGAGGAAAATTAATTAAGATTAAAAATATTACATATAATGACTAAAACCTTTTCTATAAAATTATAGTAGAAGTTTCAATTAGGCCAATCTCTTTGGGCAAAGACAATGTGGTCCATGCTTGAATATTTTATACTTCCAGGGCATGGAAAAGAGTAGCAGAAATTCAGGATATTGCCATTGAACACTCCTTCATTCATATTGGTAATGGTATCTCATCTTTTCGGCATGCTAACGGGACTAAAATTAGACCTCTAAGCCATCACTGGACTGTTAATAATGTTTTCTCGTTCCCAGATTTAACCATATCTGAATTTGTCAATAGCCAGACTAAGCTGACAAATTACTCAAAAGTTGGTTTCACTGATCAGGTTTCTTCTTTGCTTGATAGTGAAGTTATATTGTTCACTGACCAATGCAACATTGGATAATACAACGTCGCACACTCTCAGGCACATCTACAATGCAATTTTTCAATGTGATGTTTCTCACTACTCGATCAAGGATTCGTCAAATGATATATTACTCCGGTTTTTCAGAAAAGAACCCGGTTTAAAAATAAAAATAACTGTGGTTCAAATCCGATATAAAAAACCATATTGAGCAACGTTGGTAACAAATTTGTGTAATTTTTCTTAAGGTCCAGAGTGATGTCACAAATATTCTATTCAACATCGATGACAACGACTACGTACAAACATGGAGTAGTCGGGAGGCTCAGAATTCTGACCGACGTCGCTCGATTGTCGGCAAGGTTGTCGGGTGATGAGTATTTACCTCGGTTCTTTTTGTGATCAAACCGAGGTGAAAATGTACGTTTTACTACACCCTCATTTACCTCGGTTTTTAGAGAGCTGAAAACCGAGGTAATAGGTGTTGTTTCTTGTAGTGATAGGAATTGGAATAACGTCCCCACTGATACCAAGGAGGAGCTATGGAAGGATATTTTGGTAAGATCCATTCATACCAACAATTTTATAATATCCATTAGTTTATTCAACAACCATTGGTAGCAAATATTTATCTAGAATTGCTAGCTTATGTAATTTATTTTGTAAATTCAGTGTAAACGAGCTTCAAGTTCAAGCAAAAATTAACTGCAGCACAACTTGGAAAATTGAAGGGATTTGTTTTCGTCACGGCGGGCAATGCCCACCACAATGGTAAGTCAAAGAATTTAATAAAATACATCCATAAGGTGGTTGGCGGCACAAACACCTCCAAAGTAAAACCTTGGCGAAAATACAAGTGGATGGAAGAGGACAAAATGAATAATTTTGAAAAAAATAAGGACGACACCCAAATTTGAGGTAACCTGTTTATGAATATACGTGTCTTAATAGTTACATCATTATGCTTTACTTATATGCATTACAAAATACTTACTTTACTCATTGTGATTTGCATAGAAAATCCTAGCGACGCCTAGTTCCCAACTAAAGCAGAAGAAATATACCCATCAGACTGGTAGGAGCGGTCACCGGGTTAGTTGGCTAAAGATCATCGAGAATTTTAAAGAAGAAGAGAGAGCCAAACTTGCTGCTCAGGGGTTCAAAGAGGGGGAGGTTAAGCAGGAATTGAGTACAAGGAATTTCAATATAGATAGATCATTGGTCTACCTCGAGTCCATCAAGCTAGGGGATAATGACGCATATACAGACCCAAAGGACAAGGCCATCGCTGCTGATATTTAAGTATTTTTTAATACTTGGTAATAGTATTACCCATTCGTTGTACTATATTTAACTTGCTCCTAATCACATATTAGGATAAACAAGGAGGCTGCTAGGGGAACATTGATCTTGGAACCCGGGGAGGACATTTTGATAAAGGCAATCGGTAAGAAGGATCACCCAGGGAAGTATAAGGGTACTCAAGCCAACGTCCCAAAAACTGTTGCCATACCCTATCTGACCCGCAACCAAAGCAAATGCTGTAGCAATTCATCCCTCAGGCTGGAAATTTTGAAGAAGCAACCTACTGAACAACCGGTGGTCAAGGCGTTGGTGGCATACCTTGACCAACTAGTCAAGGGGATTGCAGCTACTGGAGGAGTTCAAATCCCAAAGGGTCTCGATGATCTGAAGTCATTCATTTAGAAGGCATTAGGCTAGGTCAGCGTGGCGTAAACTATGTCTGAGGGTAATCCTAGCGATGGGAAAGATGATGAGGAGGTAAAAAAATTAGATTTCAATTCCATTTAATATATGTCATCCCCCGTATTTCTATTCATTTAATGTTTATTTTTTCTCACAAATATTGTTCTACAATGCATGAAAGAATGGGGGAAGATTTCTTTGTTCGTCAATAACCTTGATGGGTCAAGTGTCGTGGTGGAAAAAGGGTTTCTCCAAAAAAAAACCATCACAACGATACTTCAATAGGTGGAGTTGCTTGTGTCTGAGTTTGTGAGTCGGTCTTCCATGCTAAGGCAGGATTGCCTTCCACCAACCACAAATTCATTAATGTTGGAGAGGATGTTGGACTTGTGGTTGATTGACCGGTAAGTTTGGTCGACGAAGATGAGGAGCCCCCAAAGGAAGAGGAGAAGGACGTTCCTATTAAGGTTTCCTGACAAGGAATGGGAATTCTTTGAGGTCTACGACGATGAGGTATTTCAATTAAAAGATTTAATATAAATAATTTATTGTGTACATATACCCAGTGTTTAATTCCTGATTGAAAAAGACATTGTTTTCCTATCACGTGTAACAGTCTGCCAATACATTGTCGATGCAGCTATCCGGTTCTACGACCAGTTAAAGGCCGAGGAAACAGGTGTTGGACAAACCACTCAAGCCATTGAAACTGGTAATCTTTTTATACTCCGTTACTATTTTATTTCAAAACTTTCCACATACTTAATGCATTCTATTTAAACTTTGCACATGCAGATTGTAAACAGGCGCAAATTAAATGACTATCCAATGATGAAAGAGTTCATCAAAAATTCTAATGAGGTGGAAAAGGAAATGAATGCTACGAGCAAGGTTGCGTATTACAACATGTTTACGGAATACACATTTTCCATACCTTAAAAATGTTTCTTAGGTATCGAGAAAATGTTGGAGTTCAGAGGCAAGCTTGAGAAATGTCATAGAATGACATGGATTTTGAACACTCAGATTGATTTGGGGATGGGGTAAGTTTAAAATTTAAAACTTTCCAATTCAGATTTCACATAAAAATGAAGACATAAATTAACTTGTACTCTGACATGGACTTATGGAATAAAGCAACAGACAACAACAAGGACATAATCCGATTCTGTGTTTCAAACACAAGAAGAACAGACACCGGTCAAAATGAGAGTGATATCACCAATCAGATTGCCCTCATATGGGATACGATGGCTGCATCAGAAGCTGACCTAAATTTGGTAACCTACCTCAGGAGATCAGGCATATTTTCTTCATGTTTAAATTACTATCCGTTTAATAAACATATTCCTAAAATATTATGCGTTAAGTATTAACGCATGTCACATTGGTTCCTCATCATTATTTGTCCTAGTAAAAATGATTTTTTCACCTTGGACATAATGATCGGTGGTATAAAAATCGATGACTACGTCCAAAGCCAAGTGATTTCCAGGTATTTCCATCCATTCAATTATACTTAATTTTTCCTTTGAAGTTTTTAAACTAATATTTGAAAATAATATATATGTAGGTTTGCATGTAAATATGAAAGGGAGAAGAGGAAGAATGAACTCTCAGTCGGTTTCACCTGGAACATAACCAACATCAGCGTAAGTATTCATAAAGAGAATTTACAAGTAATCTATAATTTTCCTTGTCTCCATACACTGATTAAACATTGGGAATTGCTGTTTTCTATCTCAGCACAAAGTAAAATGGAGTTTCCGAGAATGAGGCTATTATGCCATGCTATTTCTGGAAGAGCTGGTCCTAAAGACAACTTCAAAGAATCTACTTGACGTAAGTATCACAACTACTAAACAAATAACAACAGTTCTGCTTTCATTTCAGTATCGCGTCCTACTACCTAACATTTAATCAAATCGCAATTTTTCCAGAGAACTAAGGCCAATACAACGTATACGGCCTTCAAGAGGTGGCGGGCAAATGGTGCGGGGCATGGGTTAATGTTTGTGCAATACAGGCCAAGGTAGATGTTGAAGACTTTGATTGATTGAAAGGTGTGTATGAGTGATGGGAGTTTGTAGATTAACAATGATGTTTTATACTTTCTTTATTTTCATTTGTGGATTAATATTTTTTCAATAGCAAATTTACTCTTTTTAGTAAGTTATGTGGGATTTATTAAATTCATTTTCCTCGTGGTTGATCCGGGATGGGGAACGAATTTAAAAATATTCATTTCAAGTTTTAATAATTCTAGCATTAGTAATATAATTAATACCATACCGGTTCTAGCATTCATCCATATTTGTTAAATTGATGAACCGTTGCTTTGAATTGATAACAGTACTATTAATTGATACCATACCGGTGCTAATAAAAATGACCTTACATTTTTATTCTGGTGCTAGAAAATGCTATGCCGGTTCTATAATACAATCTAATTCTAAAAAAATAATAGGCACCGGTTACAAATAAATATCCGGTGCGGAAAAAGATGAGCACTGACAAGTTTCTTATACCGGTGTTAAGAAATTTTATGCCGGTTCTATAATACAAGTTGATTCTAAAAAATAATAGGCACCGATACAAAATTAAAAACCGGTGCTAAAATAAATAAGCACCAGCTAGTTTTAAAACATACCGGTGACCAATATCTATAATTGGTCATGCCTTCTTGAACAGTGGTACGGAAATGATCAAGCACCTGATTTTTATTTATTGGTGCTCATTTTGTATCACTAGTATGATTTACAGGTGCTCAAAACTGTGAAAATTTTTACCAGGTCACTTAGGCGCTGGTATCTCAGGGGGCGATTTCACCGATGCCTTAGTGGTATATTACCGGTGCCCATGGTGTGTGTGTGTGTGTTGGGGAGGGGGGGGGGGTTTCTAGTATTGTTCTTTTAAAAACCCGAGTGACATTTCTATTGATATAGAAATCACTCTTCATGATGTTAACTTTTTCACCTTTGAATGATTTAAAGTCATTTAGAAATTTTTTAATCCTTTTAATATTTTGTATATTTCCTTTTAGAAATAAAATTGTATCGTCCGCATAATTCAGATGAGTTATATTTGGACAGCCCCTTGGCATATTGAAATATTTCAGATATCTTCCTGAAAATGATGTTTCGATGGCCTAGTAAAGGCCTCAGTTAGGATATTAAACAGAAAGGGGCTAAGTGGTTTCCTTGTTTAATGTCTCTAGTGGATTTGAATAAGCTACAAGAAGATCCTCTTATTATAATTGATAATCAGGCAGAAGTAATGGAATTAAGAGCATTATGCACAAATTTACCATGAAATCCAAACCTGAGCATCACTGAATTAATGAAACACCAGTAAACTCTATAAAAAGCCTTCATCATTTGCAATTTAATAATTATATTGTTCCTTCCAATTTGTTTGTTTAAAATCCTCATCATCTCTTGCATTAGGCTCACATTTTTACAATATCACTACCTTTTAAGAATGCCGATTGTTCTAATGAGATAATCTTAAGATCAATTCTTTCATTCTTTCCATTAAAATCTTTGACAATATCTTATTGAGAAAGTTTGATAAGGATATAGGCCTGAATTCAGAAAATGTTCCAGGGTTTTTGAAATTTTTGTATTGGGGCTATCTAAGTACAAGATATGAACATGGGGATGAGAATCCCAAAAATAAATTCATTTATTTCCTTTACTAGATCATTTTTAATGATCTCTCAGGCTGTGAGACAGAAGTTCCAATTGAAACCATCTGCACCTGCTGCAATATTTTTTATTAAGTCCCTGTACAACTTTTTTGACCTCTGTCATGGAAGCTAAACAATTAATTTCCTATTATATTTATCACTTATCAGGTTTGGGATGTGTTTTAAAAAATCATTATATTGAGTATATGCTTTAGGTTCAGTATCATCAATTAGCTATTTATGGAAAAACTGTACAACTTCATTTTTAATCAAAAGAGGCTGATCAATCCAGTGACCAGTATTGTATTTGGTTTTGGTGATGTTCAGTCTTTGGTTTTTCTCTTTGCAAGAGTTATTTAAAATTTTAGTATTTGCATCACCACATTGGAGCCATTTAACCTTAAATTTCCATTTAACCTTAAATTTCCAATAAATTTCTTCTTCATTTAAAGCTTTTATCAGTTTGGCCTTATTCAAATTAAATGTTATTAAATCATTTTCAGTTCTCGACATATGAAATTCCAACTCACATTGTTGAACCAGTTCTTCAGCTTTTTTAATGTTGTCTGTTAGGTTTCCAAATACCTTCTTATTCCATTCTTTGAGTTTTACCTTAAGTCTCTTAAGTTTTAATGTAAAACCTAGCATCCCTACTTCATTCGGAGCCTATATACAGCTAGTGTTACCACGGTTAGGAAGTTTTCTCTTTGGGTTCACATATTCTTGAACCTAAATGGTTTAGGTTCCAGATTATCAGATTTCCTAATTTCAGCTAGCATTGGGGAGAGGTCAGATGTAGTTTTTTTAAGTGTGTGTACATTTGATCCTGGGTAGTGCTTTAACTACTCATCACTAGACAAACATCTATCCAATCTCTTCCACAATGGGCCATGAATTTGTTGTCATACCATGTGTAATGATTTCCAATAGTATTAATGTTTTTTAGATTCATAGGATTAATAAAATATGCAACAATCATTAATGTGATTTATATTGGTTGAGCTAGCCCCTTTGTATTCATCAATAGAAGCAATGGAGTTAAAATAACCCATTATAGTTACAACACTAGGATCCATCAGCGGGACCTGGTTCTATAAGTCTTATCTCTCTGCCCTAGAGTGCAAGGCATAAACAAAATAACATCCCATTGAAACTGGGATGTGTCACAGTTAATCTTCATAGAAAGAAACTGCTCATGAGTTTCATTCATTATGACTGAATAGTCACTTTTCCATAATAACCAAATTTTGGAGTTTAGAGAAGACATGGTATAACCAAATCTAAGTTTGTTCCTTAGCATTTCTAATTTTTGAATTTTTCGCTTAGGCTAAATTATGCATAAGAAATTCACATTTTACATTTTAATTATCCTTTTAAGCCTCTTTACAAATGTTGAAAGACCTCTCACATTCCAGATCAACATATTAATTTTTTTTGTGAATCAAGCATGATAACAAGATGAGGAGCTTCTTGAATTAGATCTCAATTTCAATTTGTTTAACTGAGTGAAGATGTTTTTTTCCTTATTTAACTCAGTTTTAGATATCTCTTTTGATGGTGGTGGGGTTACCAAAGTAACAGTTTGTAATTCAAGGCAATGGGACTTACCTGGTATGAGATGTTCACTTGAGTTACAACTCTTTGCTTCCCAATCATCTTTATTTGCATATGGGGAGTTCCTTAGAGAATTGTTCATAGAGCATGAAGAAGCTTCATCTTCTGATTCATCCAGTATACTGAACCTATTCTTCAGTAATCTATCAACACTAAAAAAAACTTGTTAGATTGTAACTGGTTTTTAGTTACATGATTTGGAGTTGCTTTACTGATTTCCATTTAATCAGATGAGAACCTAAGGTC
Source organism: Rubia tinctorum (assembly GCA_032355605.1). Classification (NCBI taxonomy): domain Eukaryota; kingdom Viridiplantae; phylum Streptophyta; class Magnoliopsida; order Gentianales; family Rubiaceae; genus Rubia; species Rubia tinctorum. The sequence continues at coordinate 15,424 of JAULKM010045850.1, forward strand.
TGATTTGTAAACCATTTTAGCAAACATGTTTTCATCTTTTTCAGCCTAAGAATATGAGTTTATGGTTACTAGATTCAGATCATTTTCACTACAGTTAAGATCACTGAATTCAACCTGAGAGTTATTCAGAACTACTCTCCAATGTTCATTCCTTTTAGGACTTTTTTATTAAAAAAATCATGTGTTATCTATCAATGGGGTGATTAGTCTAAGATTGAACAGATATTTTTGACTGATCAGTTAGCCTCTCTTTGTTCATTTCCTCATTCTGGTTCTTATTTTTGTTTTGAGTACCATTTAACTCAGCACCTAATAGGTCTTTGTTAGCTATCAATTAGTCATTAGCAATGATATCCTTTTCTTTCTATGAATCATTTTGAGTTCTAGCCCATGTCATTTTTGGCATGCCGAATCAACATTTAGACTACAGATGACTTTTTTGCATTTAGAGCAGTACTCAGGGATTACCTCAAATAAAAATGTATCATTAAATTTCCCATTCAGTTTATTTTGGGTGGGAAAATTTATTTAAATTAAATGTTAATGGTAAAATCAATGAGTATTATAGAGAAAGTCAAATGGAGTCCATGAATAGTAGAGATAGTGGTTTCTACCATCGTGGAAGAAAAAATTGACTGGTTTCTTAGTGGTTGCTTTTGATGAGGTGGAAGAGAGAGATTGGGTGTAATTAATGTATTTAATTGGAAGAAGCCACAAGTGTGGTTTCTACCATTGCCCTTGACCTAAAAGGTGATACTCTCTCCGTCTCAGTTCAAATTGCACACTTTCTTTTCTGACATTATTCTTTATCAACGTTTGACCGCAAATTTGAATAAATGTGTGTGTGAACATAAATATTATCGTATAAGGTATTTTTTTTGAATTCGTCGTATCAAGTAATTTTTAAATATCAACTTTTTATTTGCCGTTATTATACGTAGGTAAACATATTTACAATCAAACATGTTTCTTGAACAGCGTGATGATAATTATGGTGCAATTTGAATTGGGACAGTGAAAGTATGCGATTTCGTTGTCATCGATACTTGGTAAACCTTTAACATGATATACTCAGGCAGCCATAGATGAATCAGACCAAGGCCATATGGTCACCTTAGAGTATGAGCAGTGGTGCTTTCTTAGTGGTTTCTTATTAAAAAAAACCAAGGGGTGATATCTTAGCATGAAACCACAAAAGCATTCTTCTCATGGGGCCCATGCTCTAATTTCTCTATTGTACTCATTAATATTACCATTAATATTTAATTTGTAATTTGTTTTGTGTTTGTAATAACTGATTGGAGTAGATCAATATTTTGATTTTTGATTTGTAATAATTGGTCAGACTAGATCAATATTTTAGTTTTCGATTTATAATAATTGCTCAAACTAGATAAATATTTTTATTATTTAAATATTTATTATAATTTTTCTAGTCGTAATAATTAGTCTTTGCTAATGTAATAAATTTTTTATTTTTTATTTTAAAAATCAATTTCTCTTATTATTTAATTTTTAATTCACAAAATATTTAATAATTAAAAATAAATAAAATTTCAAAATAAAAATGTGTTGTTAAATTTTATATTCAGTTTATTTTGAGTGGATAAATTTATTTAAATTAAATGTTAATAGTAAAACTAATGAGCAGGATAGAGAAAATTAAGTGAGTTTCATGAATAGTAGAGAGTGATTTCTACCACCATGGAAGAAAAAATGTAGTGGTTTCTTAGGATGTGGTAGAAGAGAGATTCTTACCATTTCCCATGGTCTTACCATATAGTACTGAAGTTCCCAGTAGAAAATGGCCTATATAGCCTCGATACGAGGCAATCAAGAGATGCCCAAGCGTTGCATAATGACAGATACAAAGGAGCTAAACAAAATGAAATAGCGATGGGGCCGATCTGAACTTGGAGACACTCTCACTAGAGCCTTCTATGAAAGATAAAGTACTCCAAAAAACCAACACTATTAGTCGGGTGATAACATTAGGGAAAATTTAGTCTTATTATAAAAAATTCCCGATAAGATTCCCCTGGTTGTTCCATAAGGGGTATCCAAACCCCGAGAACCTGGAAAATATAGAGGCCCCTGCGACAGAGGAGTAGTTCTTAAGAGTTCGTTCTTAATAATGCAAAGGTCAAATTCCTAGAAGATGGCAACTATCAGAGTGAAAAATTCATGTTTTGGGCATAAGTGTAGCTTACCTCACATGAAAAGAGTTATAAGGTGAATAAACTACCTTTTTTATGCCCATGGAGTTATTCACTCCAAGAGGAACTATATGGTTTATTTTTTGCATTGTAATCTAATGCACTGGGAGTTGTTCACCCGATAAGGAACACTAGGGCCACAAATTTTTAATAAAATTTATGTTCAGATTGCATTTGATCTTCAATAAACTGAAATCCCACAACCGAATAACCACCTTATAACAAAGAAACACCTCACTGAAAGACAATTTCTTGAAAAAGGATGAAAAAATCCCACCAAAGAATGGTCAATCCTCAATGAAGAGGTGTATCACCCAAAGACGATTTCCTTTATATCATTAAGTTCTCCTTATGGGATGAAAAACTCCCTAAAGTGGACGAACAATATTTATATAATTAAGTTCTTCCTAAGGGATGAAAAACTCCCTTAGGTGGATGAACACTCTATATATCATTAAGTTCTCCCTAAGAGATGAAAAACCCCCTTAAGTGGACGAGCACTCTTTATATCATTAAGCTCTCCCAATGGGATCAAAATCTCCCTAAGCGGACTAACACTCTTTATATCATTAAGTTCCCCCTACAGAATGAAAAACTCCAGCTATCATTAAGTTCTCCCTACCTGATGAAAAACTTTGTAAAGCAATCGAACACTCTTTATATCATTAAGTTCTTCCTACGAGATGAAAACTACCTAAAGTGGACGAACTCTCTTTATATCATTAAGTCCACCCCTCCTCTCCCCCCACGGTAAGAAAAAATCCCTAAAGTGGATGAACACTTATTATATCATCAACTCTCCCTACGAATGAATTTTTTTTGATAGGGAAGGATATGAAAGCATATGAGAGTCGAAAAAGATAGGTGGCGATAGTAATGTAAAATTATTTGACCAAAATATAATACTCACATTCAAATATACCTTCCTGAAAGAAATTAAAAGAAAAGGGCGTCACCTATGACGATTGGCCTATGATTGGATCTAAGCCCTACTCCTGGAATTACGACCATGGCTCACCGAGACTTGGATAACTCCAGCCCGACTCTATGATCTTCAAGGATTGGGAGATTTAGAGCCAGAAGGGTAGGGGCTGGAAGCTTCACACTCACGGTAAAGCAAGCTGAGCCAATCCTTAGAACGACTACATACAGATTGACGACCCTGGCCACCCATTCAAAGATGGGGAGAACATTTACTCAAAAAAGTCTCCAATTGAGGCTTGACATCTTGTATTACCTCTAACTCATCTCTTTGTTAAAAGAAAATAATATAAAATCGAAGGCTTTGATGAAACATGGACATCATATCCATATATTCCTCAATGGTTTTCTCCACCCTGTTCAACTCCCTTTTCATTCTTTTGGAGTATAATTTATTTTTTAAAATGGATTGAAGCTATAGGATCTCCATGTTAATACCCTCGATATTTTTGTTCAATTTCTGAATAGTTCGCTCTTAAGCAACGATAATAAGCTCCGACAATCAGTAAGAGCAGATGATGACCAAGAAAGATCCAGTTAAACACCCATCATGTCGTACTTTCAACTATTTCAGCAAGAAACCAATCATAGGAAAAATGGAGAATTTTTTCCTCAAATATATATGGTGGTCGACATCATGCTCATTTCTCTCCTTTGCTAGTTCTACACAAAGCTCTTGATTATATAGCATGATTGACTGGTGGCCCTTAGTCACGCTGCCTAAGTGACCCCCAGCGACTCTAACCATAACACCATCCTTCAAGCCAATTAAAGGTTGGCCAAAGCATAGACTCGCTGAGGGGGAAGGAGTATAGGGGACAAAGTTTTATGGAAAAATATTAGATCCAGATCCTTATTCAAGATACTCCGCAGGCCCTCACAAATGCAACGTACCTTATTACGGCCCCCTCCACCAATCTTCACATGGTTGAAAAATTAGACCACATATGTTTAAAGGAAATGACTTTCAGAATTGGTTCTATCATTATGCGGCATATCAATAAACACGACGTCATTTTAAATGACCGATGTCGCATGTATAGGTCCGACTAGGGTTAATTTTATGTTCCATTTGTTCATGTCTGCGATGTCGCTTCAAATTATTTACCATCATAAAGAGCGCCCAACTTTCGCGTACATCCTCTAAAAGTTTAATGGGGTGTGGCGCTTTGTCCTGGGAAAAATACTACAACAACGAGTAACCTCATAATTGATGAATAGGTTGTGCATTGTCAGGATATTATTGATTAGACTTAATAGGTGAGAATAATAGATACCTTTTGTAGATCAAATTCGTTCTCCCTTAAAAGCAAGACCAAGTTCTTCATAAAGCGCATGCAATAGTAACCGCTTTCCCACTCGCCTAATTGTTTTTTATGCTATTCAAATGGGTAAATTGTTCACAAACACATAGTTAAGTACCATATAGAAAATCCTTATTTTGTTAAAAAAAATTGAAGTTAATAGTAACCTTTAGGGACTTCCACGTGCATCTTTTGTGCTTGGTAATCATATGATCTTTCATCGCATTAGTAACTGCGAATGAAATAGTTTTTGGGGGCGTTTGATCTAATGGATCATACCAGAGCACTGTGTTTGATGAGAGAACGATGATGGCCACCATCCTGTGTTTGCTACAAAAATGAAATCCTAGTTAACTCAATACAATCCCATAATCTTTAATAGAATTCAAACAAGACTAATGCAGTAAGTGGAGATAACTCACCGCTGGTAATATGGTGCGATGTATATGGAGTTGTCATTTTGCATCAACCGCGAGCTCAAATAGGTCAAACGCTCCTCTATCACCACATGGTCATGTTGAATATTTAATGGGACCTTTGAATTTGGAAACGGATTGTACATGCAAGAGCCTATAAATATGGTTAGTCTTGTACATGGTTAGAGCCTATATATAAACATGCAAGAGCTACATGCATTATTAATATCGATGATTCAAGTTAGGGTGATACATTAATACTTACAAAAAATGTAGTTTCATCACGGGAGGCGGCACATTATTGAAATTGTACAAGTCTTCCAAATCCTCCTCACAAAAAATAGGATTTACCATGTACCCAAAAATACTCACTTCTTCTACCGGAATTTTGTACAAAAATTAGGGAGGGTATGCTATCACAATTTTGTAGATGTTCTCCAGGGAACCATCATTTGAGAGATTCTATGGTAGTGGCTTCATTCTAGAAATACGAGTCTTTGTCGGTTTAGGATCCCCACATGGATTGGGTAATTTTACCGGGCTACTAATTCTTGTCTCGTTCTACATTAGAACAACCTTAAAATTTATGTACGAAACATTTTTCTCAACTCACTAGTAATAGTATATCAATTATCATGTTATACCTTCTTGGTAGGCCCATTTTCCAAAATATCCACCAAACAAAGGGGCTATTCCACAAACATTCCCAACGCCTCATCCACCGTCCTTGCCTAAGTTTCTGGGATTGGAAGAACTACACCATCTATGAGGCCTCTGTGACATTGACCATCATGTTAACATTCGCGATGGGTTTATGATGGTGCACTCATATAGATGTGTACACTTTACCTTCTGCCACTATATTACTCTCTCCATTAACACGTTCAGAAAGTAGTATACATGAGAAGTTATCATTCACACGAAGACTTTCTAATTTAACATATAGAATTAAATATGTTGCCATATGAATAGCGTAAAAAATTTACTCATACTTTCATGCTGCGTTGGGTGGCGTCAACTAACTTTATTCTAAGTCGATCAAAGGCAATGGGTGTTAACGAAGTCGGAGATGGGGGTAATGGCCTAGTATCACACTCCAGGTGGTCATATGTTGAGGTTGTCGGAGAAGCACCACGAGAGAGAGTTGACAGTGTTGGTTTAGAACTTGCAATGATTCTCTCCAAGTCAAGTGGCCTTTTTGTCCAATTCGATTGTTGAGAGACATAAGCCACTAGTTGGCTTAATGTGGATTTCAAAGCATCAATCTCTCTTTGTTGATTACTTGACGCAATATCAACCTTTGTTGGTCGGGGTTTGACAAAGACGTCCCTATGTGTAATGAGCATGCCGACACCCGTACCCAACCCAAATGTTCTTTCTTGTTTAGTGCAACCCCCAGTATATCTTTCTTTGCATCCTCTATGAACTCGCCGAACTCCTTTTTTTAGTTTAAGTCCTCCTATAAAATTACCAATAATCAATCTCTTTTGCATGAATTTTTTTCTTGAACAAGCAATCATATCATATGAACTAAACCAAATGCAAAAATTATGATTTGTTTGGCAAGCAACTCCACATATTGTGTGTGGAACTTACCCTCCTTCTTCCCATGTCCTTTGTATCCCTTTACCCATTTCTCAAAATGGGGATTCTCATCGATCGTAGGATATTCTGTAGTAGCCCTTGCTTCCTCTTCCGTTAGTCCATGGTCCAATTTGTCATAGACTCTTGCATCAAACATTTTCTTCATGATTATTCTTGTAGCTAGCTTGAAATCTCCTTGACTCATTGTATGGCGCATCTTGTTTCCTCTAGCAAGCTCACTTTTTCTAGCCCTTAAGCCCTGTAAAATGATTAGACTGAAGGGTTCAGAATAAAAATCAACAATGTGAATTGACTTGGAAAGACAATTCCCTTATATCTGACCGACGTCACAATTAGTCAGTAATGATGTCGTACCGATCGACTGGTCAATCTGCGAAGTTGCATAAATTGTCTGACAAAATAAGTGCTTAAACTTAATTTATCTACGATGTCGCATGCTAATCGAAAGAATCGATATACAACTTGATTACTATATTGCAGCATCACATGCTCACCTAGTGTTACTTATTCTTATGGAAAGGATGGACCTTTACGATTCTAAATCACTAATAAGCATATATAACATACACATTCGATGATACCAAAGAAACTATACTCATCCATAAGCATGTTTATCCCACAGTAAAATGCATTCGTATAATTGAAAACATGTGCCCATTGTGTTTATATTTTTAAGCATGTTAATATAAGATTCTTACCAATTATTTATCTGCTAGTTTTCTTGCAACAAAACCCTTCCAACTAGATTCACTATGAAGGGATATTTAATTCTTGGGTTGCAATTATTCTTCTTTCCGAACACGTAATCCCTTGCAAATTTAGTTTTGAAATCTTTCCATCTTTCACCAAAGCATTGTATGGTCTTCTTTTTCAATCTTGCCATATCATCCAATTCGATCTCGAAGGCTTATTGCATGGCTCTCCATAGTTTGGCCTTGTAAGTATCATCAACACGAGGCCACAACTTGTACAAGAAGATATTTATCTTATGCCAGCAATCAAACCTATGTAACTATCCCACCAATGTCTTTCCTCACCTATGGCATTCCCGATGTGATCGAATTTCATAGGACATTTCTTTCCATTCTCCATCATGCCAATCAATTTCTTGAAAATTTCCCTACCTCGGCCTTGCCTATGTCTTTTTGAGGCATTCAATTCCCCCCTCTTTGGGTGGTTGTTTCCTTTTATCGGGGTTAACAAGTACACCTAAAAACTTCCATTTTTTGGGGTAACAATAACACATAAAAAATTACACCCCAACCTTTCGAATGGACATTAAATAAACACTTAGGTTTTCATGAGATTGATCTTCACCGCAAGAGAATTGTGGAATTGAATAATTTAATGTTATCTCCATATGAAATCACCTACATGAGGAAATTGCCTCGTGTTGTACACCATATACACATAGAAAAATTACATCTTTGATGAAACCATAGCACCCTACATGTATATATAGTCCACAATGTACAAGAAAGTAAATAAAAATATGGAAACTTACCACTATTATGATCATCCCAAAGTAATTCAATAATACATCCCAAAGTATGTAGCCATATTGACATTATGATCATCATGTTGAAAATATGGAAACTTACCACTATTTCTATTCATGGAAGCACCTTCCACTATGGCCTCTTGCTTATCCTTGAGTTTCTCCATTTGTGAATATGTTGGGGTGGATTTAGATATGTTTGTTTGTTAATTTGTTCGAAGGGAAAGGATTTTCTGATGAAGAAATTTGGGGACCTTAAAGGTGGAGGGCGCTATCTCGGGAAATAAATGTTTTTTTAAAAAAATTAGGTTTTTTTACTAACTATGGCACATAAATTTATTCTCCTGCCAGTACTGCGATGTCGCACGTTTCATGCGAAATATCGGTCCCATTAAATTTAGATCTAACTTTGGGTCAAAATGGCCCAAAAGGCCCATTTCATACGAATGTACAACGTCGCAGATATGTCGATCTAACCTCGAGACATGAGATAGACTTCGCAATTTTGGTGATGCCAAACATTAATTGGCTTGTCATAGGCCTGTCCATGGATCGAATAGCCCATTCTCCTTGAATAACCAACATGGCTAACTATCCGGCCTGCACTCGCTAAGCAAGAGGCATCGTGCAACTTCGCATTGTATGTATTTTTTTGGTTTTTTAAAATTTGCCATGAAGATGAAAAATATCAATTTAAATTAGTTACATAGAGTTTCCATTTCAACCTACTAGTTTACAACAGTAATAGGCGTGTCAGAGTTTGAACATTGCCTTTTGGACGGTTATGATTGTTAAAGTCATTTACATTCTTTACCTATGTAATTCGAGGCCAAATACTGTGATGATGTTGTGATTACAAACTCCTTTCCTTATACAACCATGAACAGTTAACCTGAATAAGCGAGTTGCCAAGATGGATGAGGGTTTGACAATAAATCGTTCAACGGTTAAGCTTTCTGAAGGAGGTAATGTGTTGGCCGTTCTTGTTCTAGCTAGGAATGACTAAATTAGGTCTTTCAGTAAAATAAGGTTACCATTTTGAATACAGTAATGCCATCCACATTTGACTAATGTAGGTTTGACACTAGCCAGTTCCAATGCTAAGGTTGTTGCAAGCCAGTAAAGTAGTCGATGTTCTTCTAGGCCTAACAATGGTTTAGGGTTTCATAATATCCCATTCTGATGCTAATATGGTTTATGGAAAGACATGATAGCCAATCTCATAGGAGTCCTACATGTAGCAGGGTCATTGATCACAAAGTGTTTTACTATAAACCCCACGAAATACCAACCTCATTATACATGTGAGGGTTTTACTATTACCCATCCGAACATTAAGATTGGTTGTGCCTATTCATAGATGATGTCATTCGATGGCATATTGTATCCATTTCAAGCTGATACTTTGTATTTTCATTATAGGGGACGATTAGTCAACCCTATTACCAGAGTTAATTTTTTAGCCCTGCCCCATCATAAGTCCAGATAACATCTCTACTTGTATAAGAAGTGCAATCCTTTTCATGCCATAATTCAAGCATCTTACACAAGTACGTGTTTTACAAACCCATGTTCAATTAGGAAGAATTAGGAGGCCTGGAAATAGTAATATTTAATATTCTCGTGTTTTCAAAACTGTTATAGTTAATTGTACTCCAGAATACTCATTCCATACTATTTAATTTGGGCCTAGCATTTGGGCTTATATAAATCCATTTTGGGCTGAAATCCCCATACACATGTACGACGTCGCATGAATTTCGGATGCGTTTCGGTCATGTCGACACCCTTGTGTGAAATCGAATGATGTCATCTATACCCACTAAAGTCAAATCCCATTTTGTAACAACCACTGGGACAGTTGTACTAATTGGCCCAGGTCTAGTGGCGTGCGACATCTCAGATATGTAGATTATTCTACGGTATTGTCAAATTAGTGACCGACATCGCAGAAAGACGATTAAGATTCCATTGGTATTAGCCAGCCGAAAATTTAATGGGGCCCACAGTAATCCCCTTCCCCGGTATGTATGAACAACTACATCGTCCATCTGTCATTCACATTATCATCCTTTACAAAAAATATGTTGGGACATCACAAGGTCGGTTAAAATGACACTATTCGTTGCACATTATATAAATCGCTTAGATCAACCAACTCATATTCTCAAACCTTGACATCACACCCAAACTGCCAGATCTGGAAAAAATAGTTCAAAAACCATCAAATAAAACAATAAATTGCACACCATTTTATATAATATGTCCCATTCCCATTCAACAAATCTCAGTTTCATTCATTTCCAATGGTGCCCCTCGAAAACCCTAACCAAGGTAACAAGTGTTTCTAGCGATTAATTCAAATGTTTGTTTGGTTTCATTTACTTATTTCATTCCTATTGTGTTCATATCAGTTCAACACGAATGAATCCGGTGTTTGATTGAATTCTTATCCATTGGTTAGTTTTTGGGGTTTCATTTTTTAAAGTTTTGCATTTGTCATTTAGTTCCATAGACAATGGTAAATCTTGTCATATAAGAAGATGACACAAAACCATAAGACAATTGATCTCAACATATGTGATCTCAGTAGATTACATAAAATAGACTGACAACCTAGCGGATCCATTTACTAAAGGTTTGTCATGAGATCGAGTTGTTAAGTCATCTAGAGAAATGGGGTTAAAGCCTATGACTACAGAGAATGCTTGATGGTAACCCTACCTAAGTGATTGGAGATCCCAAGAAATAGGTTCAAGGGGTAAAACATAATACCCTTAATGCTAGCACATGTTTTTCCCATAGTGGAATGTCCTCCATAAAGTTTCGAAGCCATTCTGCTTCTTCGGCTGCTTTATCTATAGCAATGAACTCAGATTCCATTGTGGATCTGGCAAACAACATTTGGTTCAAGGATTTCTATGATACGGGTGCACCACCAAGTGTAAATACATACCCACTTGTGGATTTTGTCTTTTTTGAATCTGATATCCAGTTAGCATCGCTATAACCTTCTAGAACGGCTGGATATCGTCCATAGTGCAGCCCATAACTTCGAGTATGTCCAGTGACTGTGTCCTGGATTGCTTGTATAATGACTTAATACATTAACATCATGTGCTTGATCGGGTCTTGTACAATTTTTCAAATATATAAGACACCCAATCACTCGGGCATATTCCAATTGTAATATCCCATTATCTGAGTTTTTCATCATCTTGAGATGAGGGTCCTCAGGACTTTTAGCTATCCCACTTTAATAGTTCTCAAATCTATCAAGTACTTTCTCGGCAAAATGTCCTTGTGACAAAACTATTCCTTCAAAGTGCCTAAAGATTTCCATCCCTAAGTCTTTCATGTTAAACATTCCTTTAAGAAAGTTCTTGGTTTTTTTATCATGCATGTATTGCTACATATGATAATCATGTCATCAACATATAGGCACAACAAAATGTATCCATTTGAAGTTTCTTTGACATAGATGCACTTTTCACATTCGTTTATTTTGAAACTATTTGAGATCATTACATTGTCAATTTTTTGTGCCACTGCTTAGGTTCTTGTTTTAGCCCATATAGGGATTTCACATGTCTACACACTTTGTGTTCTTATCCAGGGACAACACAACCCTCAGTTTATTTCATATAAATTTCCTCTTCATGCTCTCCATTTAGAAAAGCTATTTTAACATCCATTTGATGTATTTCTAAATTGCGTGTAGCCGTGATTTCTATTAGCATTATAGTTGAAGTTATTACCGTAACCGGAGGATAGGTGTCAAATAATTCCAAACCTTCTTTTTGTCTAAATCCTTGCACCACAAGCCTAGCCTTGTACTACTTTATTGAGCCATATGTTTTGTATTTTCTTTTAAAAATTAACTTGCTCCCCAAAGCTTTTGAACCAAATGACAAATATGTTAACTCCGATGTATTGTTTTGCCTAATGGAGTCAATTTCTATGTTCACTGCTTCCTTCCATAAAGATGCATCGGTGCAGACACAGTTTCCTTTAATGTTCTAGGATAATTTTCTAATAGATAAGCCATTTCAAAATCAGAAGCAAATGGTTTCTCCTTTCTAGCTCTATTGATATGTCTAGGTTCATCACTGCCCTCTTCTGTTTGTTGACCAGAAGTACTTGCTTCTCCTTCTTCATGAGTCCGTTTTTGACTTACTTTGTCATTACAGGGGAACACATTTTTTAAGAAGGATGCATTTCTTGATTCCGTTACTGTATTTGTGTGTATATCTGGTACATCATACTTGTACACTAAAAATCGATAAGCACTACTATTGTGTGCATACCTGATAAAAATATAGTCAACGGTTTTAGGTACAATTGTGACCTTTTTAGGAGGTAGTACTGCCACTTTTACTGGGCACCCTCACACTTTCAGGTATTTGTACGAAGGTACATTACCTTTCCATAACTCATAAGGCATTTTTCCAGTCAACTTATGTGGTATCTTGTTGAGAATGTAGTTGGAGGTTAGTATAACCTCCCCCACATGTTTTGGGATAACCCAGATTCTTGAAACATTGCATTCATCATCTCTTTGAGAGTTCGATTCTTTCATTCTGCAACTCCGCTAGATTTAGGTGAGTATGGAGCGATAGTTTGATGAATAATGCAATGTTCTCTACAGAACGCATTTAATGGTTCATTATACTCACCTCCCCTATCACTTCGAATAATTTTAATTGTTTTACTAAGTAAGTTATCAAATTCCAACTTGTACTCTTTGAACTACTTCAAAGCTTCGCCTTTGCTACATAATAGATGAACATAACAATATCTTGTGCTATCATCTATGAAAGTCACAAAATACTTTTTACCTCCTCTAGTTTTCACAAACTTTAAATCACATAGATCTATGTGAATTAAGCCTAGAGGTTCGGTTATCCTGTCCACATGTAGGGACGGTGTTTTTGTGAGTTTTGCTTGTACACAGACTTCACATTTGTCTTTACTTTCTTTGCATTTTTGAATCATGTTCATGCTCATTAGTCTATTAATAAATTTATAATTCACATTTCCCAATCTTTCATGCCAAATGTTATAATACTTTACGACATAAGCAAAAGCATTATTCTTATTCATTGAAGACTCGGGTACATCAGTTTTTGGGATAACTGTCAGTACATTTATTTTGACCAGTCCATCCTTTACATACTTTTTCCCATGTACACCCCATTCTTAGAGATGAATAACTTGTCATAATTGATCTTGATCATAAACCTGTTCTTGAAGAAGAGAGTGTTCGAGATCAGATTCTTGTGAATTTATGGCACATGCAAAACATTTTTGAGTCATCTCTTTTTTGGAAGTCATCTTTAGCACGATTTTCCCTTGATCTTCAACTGTTGAAGTGGCGGAGTTGCCCGTGAAGATTTTCTCTTAAGTCTTACTCTTCTGATATGTTGTGAACATACCCTTGGCTGAGCAGATATGTCAGGTGGAACTTGTATCACGATGAGACGTCAAATGCATGTGTTTTCTGAACCATTTAACATCTCTTTTGTTATGATTTTGTGGAAAGATTTCTAGATTTAGGTAGGTTTATATCATAAGGGATTTAGATGACCGTTTTTGGTTTTTGTATCTAAATCCTTCATTTTGCAACCTAGTTGAGTCTAATGGATTTTTGGTCC
>JAULKM010045851.1:0-12958 GCA_032355605.1 Rubia tinctorum
TTGTGGGTAAATGATGTTAATCTTGATAGATGAGTATGTTAATGTTGTTTGTTATCATATTTGTCCTAAGGTAGCAATGAAAGATTGAATCTTGAATCTTGTTTGTTCTAGGTTTAGTCTAATAAATGCTTTCTTTTGTTAAATGGCTAGGCATTTGGTTTAACGCTTGTAGTTTTTATCAAATTTATGGTTCTTAGTATATAATGCCATTGATGAAATAAATTTAGGCGTTGATTGTCGAAAGTTCTTATCAATGAGGTTTGTAAATGTTCGTAGAACGTCTTTGCAAATTACTAACTAAGAAGAAATGAATGTTGATATTCAAATTGAAGTGATAACATTACCCATATGCAATTATTGTGAGTGAATTAGTCTAGGATTTATAAGAGGTTTGAAAGTGGGAATCAATTTACCCCAAGGCTTTGTTAATTGTTATTTTACCATATTTTTAGTAGCTTGTTGTATGATACATAATTGGTTTACTTTGATAGTTGTGTTGTCTTTAAATTCATAACTTAGAAAACCAACCAGACCCCCCCCTATTTTACATGTTTTCTTATATATCCATTTATATATGTGTGTGTGTGTGTAAATATTTACCCTTATATGTGTAAACCCTTAGGAAGATTCCTCTTCTTCGTGGACGACCCCTATTTCCCACTATCTACTGTATTTAGTAAGCATTTAGGGCTTATAAATTGTAACTTTGAGAAGTTCTAATTCCATGTTCTTAGATTTTCATGCCAAAGGTGAGAAGAATATTGTGGATTGTTGAAGTTGTAGTGTTTATGCTTGTGGTGGATTCTTGTGGTGAGAATGTTGTGGATTAATGAATTGGTAGCATTTTTGCTTATTGTGGATTTTTTGTGGTCCTAGTGTTGAAGCATCCTTGTTAATTTTGGTGGTGGTAGAAATGGTGCAATTTTTGTAGACTATTGTGCATTTGAGGTTGGATTTTGGGCCTCATTTTTGTTGGGGGTGAGTGTTGAATAAATTCTTCCTATGGCCCCTAGAAAGAGAAGAATGGAAGAAGGTAGTTCCTCTAACCAAATACCTCCTATAGTTTACAACCCATATCTTCCTTATCATGGCTTGACAAAGATAAGAGGGGATTATACCGAAAGATGGAGGAGTTTGGACAATCATAGGGTGAGCATGGAAACTCTGTTTGCGGATATGGATGTTTTGACTAAGTTGGGTTTGTTGGTGGTGGTTGATGCTACATTGGAAAAAGGTGGCCTAGATGGCTTCAAAAAGGTCAATACCCTAACCTATAGATCATTGACACTTGATTTCCTCTCCACGCTGAAGAAGGTCACTAGCGAGGATGGTAGCCCGGGGATCGTGTTTCACCTAAATCATAAGAAGAGAAGAGCTTTATATGATGATGCAATGTATGCTTTTGGATGGGACTACATTCTTGGAAATGAGGCGGAAGAAGTTTTCATGAAAAGAGAAAAGTACAAGACCCAAGTATATTGGGAATGCCTCACAGGAGAAACAAGAAATCATCACTTCAAGGCTTCTTCAATTATCCATCCTGTGATTCAGTATGCCCATCATTTTTAAATATTACACTTTTCTGTCAAGGGGATTTCAACAAGTGCTCTAAAATTATTATGAAACATCTTTGGGCACACCGCACAGAGATGGTGTCCCGAATTGGGTTGATGGTTGCATCGGATTTTCCAACAAGGATTTGGGGTAAATTTGTGTTGGTGGAATGATCACGCTCTTGGCACAACATGTTCATATCCATGTTTCACCGAGCTTGGTGCCACTTGGTCACTACTCCGAGGAAAGCTTCTACATCATCGACTTTTTGGTGAAGGCAAAAATGTTGAAACTCACTGAAAGCCCCACGAAATTCATTTGGCTTATCCATGAAGGAAATTCCTACATGATCCTTTCATCGGACATCCTAGTGGGTTTCCCGGAGATATCCTCAGATTGACCCCCCGGGACACTACTTCTATTGGATTGCCTCAATACCAAGGGTAAGTAGGCCACATTGGCGCACAACCAAAAGTTACTCCATCATGCTCATTTACTCAACTCCAAGAATAGTTTCGTACCATGCAAGGGATACTTGAGAATATGGATAATAAACTTGAAGGCATGGAACAAAAGGTGGATGTCATGGACCAACGGTTGGACAATCTTGAGTATTATGTCGACGATGCTTATGAGGGCATGAATGACAACATAGATACAATCCTTTCAATGCTCTTATTATCCTTAGGCAATGACCCACCTCCGGAGTTAGTAAAGAAGAGGAGGAGACGCGAAGAGGAAATCATTTAGTTGTTTACTCTTTAATGAGTATTTCTGGTGAAGTATTTATTGTGCCATTAATTTTGTTGTTTACTTCATTTATGTTATGGGTTGTTTGAGAATATGAAATGTTTGTATGATTAAGTGCTAGAAGTGCTAGGAAAGTGTACAATTTCTTCTCAACTTTGGCATGAAAATCCAAGAACATGGAATCAGAATTTCTTGTGGGTAAATGATTTTAATCTTGCTAGATGAGTATGTTAATTTTGTTTTTATCATATTTTTCCTAAGGTAGCAATGAAAGGTTGAATCTTTAATGTTGTTTGTTCTAGGTTTAGTCTAATAAATGCTTTGTTATTGTTAAATGACTAGGCATTTGGTTAATTTTTTTATAGTTGTTATCAAATTTATGTTTCTTAGTACATAATGTCATTGATTAAATACGTTTTGGCTTTGTTTGTCTAAAGTACTCATCAGTGAGGTTTGAAAATGGCCATCGAACGTCTTTGCAAATTACTAACTAAGAAGTAATGAATGTTGATCTTTAAATGGAAGTGATAACATTCCCCATATGCAATTAATGTGAATAAAATGAGTGAATAAAATGAGTGAATGAATCTATGATCTATAAGAGGTTTGGAAGTGGGAATTAATTTCCCCAAAGGCTTTCTTAATTGTCATTTTACCATCGTTTTAGTAGCTTGTTGCATGATAGCATAATTAGTTTACTTTTATAGTTATGTTGTCTTTCAATTCATAACTTAGAAAACCAACCAAGCCCCCCTCCTTTTTATATACTTTCTTATATATTAATATATATATATATATATATATGCTATATATATCTTGTCTACTATTTACCCTTATATGTGTAAACTCTTAGGAAAATCCCTCTTCTTCGTGGGCGACCCCGATTTGTTACTATCTACTTAATTGTATTTAGTAAGCATTTAGGGCTTATAAATTGTAACTTTGAGAGCTACAGAGAAGACCTCCCAAATCCGTACAGTATTTCAAAAGGAGGTAAATCAGTAGTAGAATGAACAGTTCGATTATAACCAAACTCTGCAATCGGAATGCATGCTTCCCAATTTATCAAATTTTCTGAACTAGGGCACGCATAAAATCTCCTAATATGCGATTGGTGACCTTTGTATATCCATCAGTTTGTGGATAACTTTCCGTAGAAAATAGAAATTTCATCCCTAACTTGCGCCACAAGGTATTCCAAAAGTAGGGAAAAAATTTGACATCCCTGTCTGATTTTGTAAACGTAGGAATCCTATGTTATTGGGCCATTTATTTTAAAAATAAATCCATGACATGGTTTGCATCATCTGTCTTCCTACAAGGAATAAAATATGTGATCTTCAAAAATCAATCAACATCCACAAAGATAGAATCATTATCTAATTGGGATTGTGATAATCTGAGAACAAAATCAATAGAAAAATCAACTAAAGAATGTGTAGGGATAGGAAAAGGAGTATATAAACCATGAGGCTTAGTCTTTGACTTCTCCTTCAAGCAATCAATACAATTCCTACAAATCCTATCAACAGACATGGTCATTTTCGGCCAGAAAAAGTGTTTCCGCCACAAATAATAAGTTTTTAATGCACCAAAATTTCCTACTAAACCACTTGAATGAGCTTCTTTAACAAGTGGTTCACGCATAGAACATTGAGGAACACGTAACTTATTATCACATAATAAAAACCCATCATGCCGAAAAAATGTTTCATACGCACCATGTTCATAAGCAGCATAGACAAATGAAAAATCACGATCAGTAGCATATAAATCTCGCGCGAAAAAACCCAATAAAAGGACATATTCCAATCGTGTGAGTAAAACATGTCTATGACTCAATGCATCAACAACAACATTTTGTTTACCCTTCTTGTATCGCATCACATGCGAAAAATATTCAATGAAACTAGACCATTTAGCATGACACTTATTCAACTTCATCTGACTCTTCAAATATTTCAATAACTCATGATCACTATGAATAATGAATTATTTATGCAATAAATAATGTTGCCAAGTCTCTAATGCACGCACAATTGCATAGTATTACTTATCATACACTGGATAATTCAGAGCACCGCCCTTTAGTTTTTCACTAAAGTAATCTATAGGATAAATACCAACACCAAAAGCATCACAACGAATCTCAAAAGTACCGTTAGAATCAAGTAAATAAATAATAGGAGCATTACATAATCATACATTCTATTCATTAAATGCATTATCTTGATCATAACCCCAAACAAATTTCACATCCTTTTTAACTAGTTCATTTAAAAATGCAGCAATAGATGAAAAATCAAGCACAAACATTCTATAAAAACTAGCTAAACTATGAAAAGAACGTATCTCATTGGTGTTGGTAGGTCTCGACCAGGTTTTAATGCCCTCAATTTTGTTTTTCGACTTTTATGCCTTCCTCAGAGACAAAAAAACCGAGAAACACCACCTCGTAAGCACAAAAAGTGCACTTCTTGATGTATACAAACAAGACTCATGACGTGCAATAAGAACCCTTTTAACATGCTCAATATGATCATCGGTCAATTTAGAATAGATCAAGATATCATCAAAATAAACCACAAAAAATAGACCAATAAACTTTCTCAAGGCATGATTCATCAACCACATAAAAGTACTAGGTGCATTGGTTTATCCAAAAGTCATAACAACCCATTCATATAACCCAAATTTAGTCTTAAATGCTATTTTTCATTCATCCTCCTCATTTGTGAGAATCTGAAAATAACCCTGAGTCAAATCAATCTTGGTATATATCACAGATCCATGCAAATCTTCGAGCATATCATCTAACCTAGGGATAGGATGGCATTATTTAATGGTTATATTTTTAATAGCATAAAAATCTATGCATATTCTCCAAGTTTTATCTTTCTTAGGAACAAAAATGATTGGCACAACACAATGACTAAAATATTCACACACAAAACTTTTTTGAAGTAACTCCTCGGCTTGTCGTTTTAGTTCCTTTGTCTCCTAAATGTTTGCTTTGTAAGATGGTCGATTAGGTATAACCAAACATGGAATCAAGTCAATCTGATGCTATATGTGATGCCATATGTTGATCTAAATTGTTCGGGTATGGCAATGCTTGACCTAGATTGGTGAAATAGGACATAATTGTGGCATAGTCTATTTAGTAATGCAATTGGATTGAATTTTACATCTATCGACATATATGCATTCTTGCACCTTTGTAGTAGCTTTTTTATGATTGTAGTGTGTGACTACATGATTTTGTCTATAATTGTTAATTTCTATAATGATGTTTGGATGTTTATCACTATGTGTTACATACTTTAGGGAAATAATATCATAGTGATAATTGCATAATTTTTGTCCATTATATCCTTGTGTGTTTGACATTGTTTTCTATGTTAATACACATGCTTCTAAAGAGACCTAGACCTACTCGACCTGCGAGCGCATCCACTCCAACTTTGCCTCCTCCACCAGTAGCCAAGCCAGCACCACCACCTCCTTCGAACATATTTATAGGTTTGTGCCAGATCACCGGCGCTTATGTTGATAGATGGAACATGTTAGCCTCAAAGAGGATCCAGGAGATGTGTTTCGCTGATGAGAGCATGTTGGAGTCCCTTCAGCTGAAGGAGCCGGTCTTATGCCTCCTCGATAAAGGAGATATGGGAGGTTTCTTGTCACAAGGTGCACCCACCTACCAGATATACACCTTGGAATTATTGTCTATGATGAGGGCATACACGGAGAAAGATGACGTTCCTTGCGAGAGGTTCATTAGATTTCATCTGTATGATCGATCCATTAAGATAAGCCTCTTAAATATTTAGGAGGCATTTGGTTGGGATGGAGCAGAGCTCAGGGCGAGGTTCGATCCGGAGAGACATACCCCCACCATTGAGGAGAATTTCTTGTTCTGGCATACCATTACCAGGAAGGCACGGAATGTGAGGGAAAAACACAATTTGATCATCCATCCTGCACTTCGATATGTACATCGACTGCTCTCTACTACTTTGTTATGTCGAGCTGAGGCAACGAATGTGCCGAATGACGACATTCAATTCTTTTGGGAGTTAACTAGTGACGAGACAATAAATGGAGGATGGGATAATTTATGGGTCACAAAGATCATTGAGGCGTAAAATAAAGACAAGGGTGAGATATCAATAGGGGGAAAAATCACCCTCCTTGCGGAGCAGTTGCGCATCGCCACTCCTGAGGGCCTTCAGCTACTTGGTAGGAGAAAGTCTTATCGCATCACATTGACCTAGATGGCCAACTTTCACTTGATCAAGACCACGATGGATCCACGTGGTGTTTCATTGTTTGAATGGGGCTGGGGGTGTCACATTAATGAAACTTCCATAGCCCCAGCGTACGGAGCTGGAGATAGACACCCAGGTGCCTGATTTGGTGATTGAGCCGAATGCTGAGTGCATGCAGGGTTTTTCGTGGGAACTTAATAACCTCCCTAACGAGGGTGCTCTTCCCTCTACCCATGATCCACTGCAGAATTCACCGCATTCGCCACCTCCTTCCTCGCAACAGCAGCAGCCTTATCCGATGCAAGAGGATCGTAGCCGCCACAGATAGTCCCAGCATCAACTAGAATATTTCTACTCATAACTGCACGACATGATATATGTGCACAACCTTTATATGATACAGAACTTGTTGGATATGGATGAGGAGACTGATTAGCTCGTATCCAGAGTCTGGGATATGCAGGCACGCTCTAGTGGAACCTCAAGCCCAGATCCTAGAGTATCGAGGCGCAGGGAGACACGTCAGAGGAATGAGGAGTAGATGTCTCTATATCAGCAGCGCTACGGAGATGGTGGTTCATCCTCACTGCATTGATTATGAGCGTATTTTACTTTCATAATCCCCTACTTTGATTTGTATTGTGTGTTTGCCCTATTTTATCTACATTGAGGCAATATAGTGTTTAAGTGTGAGGAGGGGATTTATCATTTACTTCTTTCTTTTGGGATGATTTAGACTTGGATATTTTGGATGTTTTTGTTGGTTTTGGGATGTTGTGTTTTGATATATTCGGATGTTTTTGTGGCTTTGACATGCGGAAGGTATTTGGCTATTTTGATTGGAAAACACGGAAAAATTTAAATAAAAAGGAAGAAGGAAAAGAAAATAAATTAATTAAAAAGAAAAAAGAAAACCCGCTAAGTTGAAAACTCGAGAGTGCAATTTAGACAACATTGGGTGTTTAGATAGGCCGAAAACCTGAAAGGGTGGTCTAGGAAAAAATAAGAGGCTAAATGTGTTGGCGAGATGTTAACCAAAAGAAAAATGATGTGTCTAGGATGAAAACCAGAAAGGGCTCCTAGGAAAAATGAGAGAAAGAGAAAAAGAAAAAAAATATATGTTACAATTTACTCATTTGTCGGCATTGGAGTCATAAGGTTGCGGTTGACACATGGATAGATTAGGTAGCCCAACATTATGGGCCTTCTTGGGATTGGGTAATTTAGCAGGGAAAAGGAAGTAACGTATGAAATTATTAATTCTTGGTATACTTCTTTTTGGGTTGAAATATGTGCATGGAGTGAAGCTTGTATTTGAAAATTTGACATGGTTTTGACTTCACTTGATACCATTGGACTTTGGGAATATTAATTCATGATTTGGAAATGTTTCTATGGGAATTAGAGAATTGATAAGTGGTACATTTGGGTAGATTTAGGAATGAGGGTGTGTGTGAAAAAAATTCTCATTTGATCTTTGATTTTGGGACTTATAATACTGAGAGTTTTGTGAGGCTTTGATTGGGGGAGTATTAGTATTAGGATGGGGGGCATGTGAACTTCTTTGTGTTCATGAATCTTCTCTTACTCGAAGACGAGTAAGGTTCAAGTGTGGGTGATGGAGATGCCAAGACGACTACCACCATAAATGAAGACATTCCACGACTTCATCAAACATTCAAGGAGTATGTTTAGGATCCTCTAAGTGACATGGTTGGACTGATGACAAGGTCAAGAACAAAGCTTAGGGATGCAACATTCAATTCTTTGATGGATCAACTTCATGATGAAGAATTCAAGAATAAGCCTGCTAGGACTTGGATTAATTATCCAAGCTTGTCGATTAACTGAAAACGTCGTGAAGAACACTATACACTTTTTCCCATTGGGTGTTTTAATGAGGTAGTGTGATCATTTTAAACTATTGTAGCATTATTTTATTTCAGTCCAATAACTTGGCCATGTGGGTTTCTGAAGAGTTAATATTTTTGACCCAGTCCAATTAAGGTTTTCGAAAATATAGTTTTATTCTAATTAGAATTAGATTAGGTAAGATTAGATAAGGTAATATATTCTTCAATACTTTTTCTAGAACAAATTGGCTGAATTAGGGTTTAATTAAGGAGTTTTAGTTGGATATAGTTTTAGCATCTTAAAGCTACCATAAATTGATTCAGTTTCCAATTGTGTTTAGGGTTTTAGTAGCCGAAATCTACCAAATAAAAGGAGGGGGATGGCCAAGATTTTCATCACTTTTTATCAATCAAATATTCAGAAATTTTGAGTTATACTCATTTCTTGAGAGCGTCCTCATTTGTTTCTTAATCCTGCGGGTTAATTAAGTACCAATAACCTTGTGATCAAATCCCGCGGGCTAGTTAGTAAGCAAGTCGAAATTAAGTGTACCCCGAGGGCTAGATGCTTGAATTTCGTACGGCCAAATTAAGGTTTGCGAGATCCATCTTGTTGTCAAAGATCTAAAATTCTGCAATCCAGAGTCTTCGCAAGGAGATTCATATCAGTTGGTATCAAAACAAAGCAAAAGAACCTGTGACTAAAATCTTCAGGGGTTTCGAGTTTTTCATATCTTAATTTTTGAAAATTTTGTTATAATACTCTTTTGTGCCATATTTTAACTATTTTTGTTTGATCTTTCCTAGTAGGAGGATTTAATCTAGAGTCGAAGAACGTCGAAGGGTCTAAGAGTTAGAATACTTCGGTATTACTATCCGCCTTCACCTTCATCAATCGAGTCAGGAGGATGTCGAAAGGTCTTAGCATTATAAATTATTATCCACCTTCACCTCCCCGTTATTTTGTAGTTTTTAGGTAGTTTATACATGTGCTTGCGATATTTTTCGTCCACTCTTCTGAAAAATTATTGCATGCTCATAATCCTATTTTTTATCGTTCTTTGATTATGTAATCTTGAATTTTTATTTGATTCTTAATTACACCTTATAAATAAATAGATTCTTTTGTGTCTTTTCTAGATATAGTGTCATATTCTAGATCCTTACGATCTTGAATACCTCGAAATTCATTTGAATCGAGAGAAAGTTGTCACAGCTTTCTTATTCCAAGTTTTATATAGGCTTTAATAGTTCCAAAAAAATTTGAAAATAAAAAACAAGAGTAGCAGATTTTTGTATTTCAAAATCGGAATTTGGGGTTTGGAAATTGCAAATCAGAAATTTGGGGCCTTTTGAAATTTACAAAAGTTTGGGGGCTATTTTGTGTGACTTAATTTTGGAAAGAGTCAAATTTATAGATGAAAAACAAAGAAGAGAAAAAGGAAATCCGACTTGAAAAAGGAAAAGAAAATAAAATCTTAGTCAGAATCGGAAAAAGGGAGTTCTTTGTATTTGGGCGTGGGTTGGAGAAGAAAATATACCTTGGGCACCAAGTAAATCAGGTATTTTCATTTTCCAGGAAAGATTTGGAGTTAGAATCCTAATCCCATTTGATTTTGGAAAAATTTCTTTAAATCTCGAAACTTGTTTGAAGCCTATATATAAAGTATTCTTGTTTGGATCATAATTTATTCATTACGGCTTTGATTCGTACCATTAAAATTTATTTTTGTTTCTTATTCTTTGTAGAATTTGTAATTCCAGATTGTAGAGCCTAATTTTGAGTTTATATATTTTAAAATTTTGAAATAAGTTTTGCAGTAGTTTACTCTTATATTGCTTTGAATTTACGGTAAATTGATCGATTTCCCTCATATCAGCCTTCACCTTGTTAGTTGTGAGTGTTATACACTTGGTGAGTGACCTTAATAAACAAAGGGAAGGGGGGGGGACAATTTTTATTACTAACCGTTTATTTTCTTAGCAGCTTAGCAGAGATGGCAGACGATAAACCATTCGTCCCACCTTTTGTGAGAGATCCCAATAATATTCCATTGACAAACACATACAATAGTAGACGAGCTGAGCAGACAAGAGAAGAGGCACCAAATAGTTGGGAGAGACATCGATTCAAACCGAATAAACCTCTTAATCCTAATTGGTTTGCTGTCACAGTGAATGCACTTATGAGTGAGGTGTAGAGATTGACGAGAAAAAATTGACACCATGGCATCTACTACACCACATTCCACGGCTATAAGAGGTAATTATCAAGGATTTGTTTGCAAATTCCAAGGTTATAGTAGTTCCGATGAAGAATCGAATGAATCGAAAACATAATACCACCGAGGGTCTTCAAAAAGGCATCGCCACGGCAGACATCATGATTCCCGAAGGAGAACACAAGCTAGCTCGATTTCAGGGTCTAGCTTTGATTGTGCATCAGAAATCGAGGGACTGAAGTATGTATCCCTCGATTTGATGGTCAACACAATCCGGTGAAGTACCTTGATTTGGTGTGACAGATTGAAAATCTATTTGATCTTAACAATTATCGGGAGAAAGAGAAGGTTAAAGTGGCACAATACTCTTTCACTCATTATGCGGCCAAGTGGTGGAAAAGTGTGAAAGAAAAGAAACAGCTTGCCGTAAAGAGACATATCTCCACCTGGAGAGAGATTGAAGACCGAGCTTCAAAATTATCAAGTTCCGCCTACTTATATGTTGGAACAAAATTCTTATTTGGCCAATATGAAGAAAGGAAATCACAAGGTTGATGAGTACTGGCAAGATCTTGAGTTGACCATGAGAAGGGTCGGGATGAAAGAAGACGACCCATTTATCAAAAATTGATTCATTGAAGGACTACGAGAGAACATTCAAACGCCAGTCAAGCTTCCGCACCACATATCCATGGATGATTCATTGATGAAATCAAGGTTGGTTGAGATCACCATGCAGCCAAAGAAACAACAATTCAGTTTTCCCAGTCAACGCTTAGGGTATGACTCCGGAAACCCTGGTTCTGGCCAAAGAAGGGGCGCATCAATGGGCGGATGAGGCATGGTTCAAACCTACTCAAATCCAACCTATGGCTGTACTAATAGTAGGACGGAACCCAAAGCCCCTAGCCAAAAGTATTCAAGGAATTGAGGCAAGTCCCCTGTCTCTTCATCAAATTCGGTTTCAGTTAACACTCCTACTTGTTTTCATTGTAAAGAAAGAGGACATGTTTGTAGTAATTGTCCCCATGCTAGAGTGTTAGCCACCATTGAGGAAGGCGATGAAGAATATGAATACGCTGATATGCCACCTCTCTGTGGGAGTGAAGAAGAACAGATAGATGAAGAGATCGTCGTAAATTATCAAGGTGAACAAGGTCTGGAAGCACAAGGTGACTTCGTGACATTGAGAGCTTTAAACTCTCAAGTGGCCGAAACTCAGGTACAAAGGATTAATATTTTGCATACTCGTTGCCTTATGAAAGATAAGAGTTGTTTACGGAATATTGATGGAGGATCTTGTGCTAATATTGTTTCCAATCCTCTTGTTAAATCATTGTCTTTGCCTGTTACTACTCATCCATCACCTTATAAACTTATTTTGTTAAATGGCAGTGGTGAGATTAAAGTTAATAAACAATGTATGGTTAACTTTAAGATCGGAAAATATCATGATTCTATCTTATGTGATGTTATACCTATTGAAGCTAGTCATATCTTGTTAAGGAGACCTTGGCAATTTGATCGTATATCTATGCATAATGGTTACACTAACAAGATTATTATGATTAAGAATTGAACAAGGTATACATTAATTCCATTGTCACCAGTGGAAGTTATTGAGGCTCAAAGGCGCATGAAAATTGACAAAGAAAAGTTTGCGACTGAGCAAGAGGAGGCCGACCAAAACCCTAGCTAGGGTTTAAAGGAGCACGGCCCAAAGACAAAAATGGAGGCAAAAACCCTAAAAATTTCGTCCAAAAAATAGGGGTGGCCGATCCAAGTAAGCCAGGTAAGTTTCCGAGTGATTCTGAAAAGTCGCAAAAGGTTTTATCTTCACATCCTAGTCCCTTGCCATAAATTTTTATGATGAAACGTGAATTGCAATTTGAACATGGGAAATATTTTTATGCATCTATTAGGGACGTGAATCGTGTTTTTTTCTAATCATTCGCATGTCTTAATTTTACATTTTAAAGAAAGTTACTTCACCAATGAAGATATACATGTGCATGTTCCTCCACGGTTTGCTGAAATGTTGCAGGAATTGAGGATGTTTTTCCGGAAGCATTGCTGCATGGATTACCACCATTGCAAGGCATTGAGCATCAGATTGTCTTGATTCCAGGTTCGGTTATATCTAATCGACCAGCTTAAAAGGTGAACCCTGAGGAGACAAAGGAACTACAACGACAAGTTGAAGATTTACTTCAAAAAGGTTATGTGCGCGAATTAGTGGTGTCAGTTCGGGTGATCGTGTCGGGTTCGGGTCGGGTTGGAAACGGTTCGTGTTAAAACAGGTCGGGTT
>JAULKM010045861.1:0-12958 GCA_032355605.1 Rubia tinctorum
TCCGCAGAGGATGCGTACAAAATAGAGGTCCAATATTAATTAATGCAATGAGTCATTTCTTAATTACTACCTTTTATTTAATTTTAAATAAGTGATTTAAAAACAAATTTGAATAAGTGATTTCCAGAAGTTACATTATAAATACCTTCCTTTGATCCCTACCCAATGAATCACTAATCAAACAAGCGCCGCTGATGGCTTATTTTGCTGGAGTTGGCTCCATTTTTCTGCTTTATGCTATTCTTATGCTTCAGGTAACTCTTCTCATCGTAAATTTTAGACAGATCTGTGTTATACATTAAAAGTATTCAAAATCAATCGATTTTTTTTTTACTTTATAAAATATATGGATTGATAAATCATGTTGTCACAGAGTCCACTGGCAACAAGTTCAAGGTTTCTTCAAGAAAGTGGAACCCCAATAAATGTGCACCTCGATGATGCACCCTCGGGTTCTCGCAGAAACCGAAATGACCCTGATTTACAGCAGTTCTTCGAAGTTGCAGACCTCAAACTTGGGCAAAAAATACCCATTTATTTCCCCATGAAGGAGCCTTCCAAGCTTCCTCCCCTCCTCTCTAAGGAAGAAGCCGGTTCGATCCCCTTTTCGTCCCCTGAGCTTCCCAACATTCTCAAGCTATTCTCCATCCAGGAGGGGTCACTGCAGGCAAAAACCATGGAAAGAACAATCGGAAGCTGCGAAGCTGAGCCCCTGAGAGGAGAAACCAAATTCTGTGCTACTTCCATGGACTCCCTGATTGATTCGGCACATGCGGTTTTCGGGCCAGATGCTGATATCAAAGTTACAGCCACCAAAATGGATCTCTCCAGTGATCCTACATACACTTCCATGCTGCAAAACTACACCATAGCAGAAACCCCTCAAGAGATTTCGACGCCTAAGACTATGGGGTGCCATCTCGTGCCTTACGCTTACGCGGTTTATTACTGCCACCATCAGGTTGGCGATCATGTAACCAGATTGTTTAGGATTCCTTTGGTGGGTGACAATGGATGGAGGGTTGAAGCTCTTGGATTGTGTCACATGGATACCTCAAATTGGGACCCTACTCATATTGCCTTTTTTGTGCTCAACACTAAACCTGGAAAATCACCCGTGTGTCACTTCTTTTCTGACGATGGTCTTGTTTGGTTTCAGAAGTAGATCTGTATCTGTGAAACATTCATAGCTCTTATCGCTGTTATTGAATAATGGACTAATTGATGGATGGATTTTGAAGTATTCTTCGTTGTGTATAGTAGATATGGTATCTTGTGGATCTTTAATTTGTTTTTCTCAAGTATTTTAGCTCTTATGATCGTATCGTACTTTAATTCCACAGTGGATGAACCAAAATTAACGATTTCATGCAACCAGATGTGGATATATATTAATCAAATCGGATTTTTGAGTGCTGCAACCCTAGGAGTTCGTCTGTCAGTTCATAAGAAATGGAAAGATAGAAGATCGAATTAAAACGACTAAAAATGTATAGACACGGGTAAAAATCTGGTCATAAACTGACATGGTACGATGACAACAACGTCAGGAGTTAGGTGGATCTACCAATGGACGTGGGTTTAACAAACAGTACCAGAGAAATGCCTATTAAAAGCGCTTATATTGGACCGGACAAGTCACTTTGGAGGTGATTCTTCTTGTCTTGCCTTTGATCAGCTGCGATCAACGCCGATTCTTTAAATTGAATCAACAAAGGTGATTCTTTTCCGCCTTTGATCACGGCAGAGGAACTGCCTTCTAAGAGTTCCGAATTCGGAACTCTAATATATCCCTCGGGGGTTCACTCCAGTTTTTGAATCGCAACGAGTTGTAAGTTCCAGCACCATAGACTGTGTCCGGCCTTTGATGTAAGGTACTAAGTTGGATGTAGAATACGTTCATGTTCTGGATTTTGACGCGTTGAGATGATTTAATTCCTAATTGAGTCCTGAGTTCGGGAATTGTCTCAGATGTATGGTTCCAAACTCAGAACTGGTTATCGGTTTAGTACAAATATTATGAACTAGCTGGGAGCTCAATCTATTCAGATCTTGGAATTGATGTTGGGTGTTGATCTGGTTAAAAGTAAAATTTTCAATGTAACCTGGCCTAAAAATTATAGGCCTTATATAACAGCTCAAATTCATACAAAATACATGACATGATCATCTTAAATAACAAAAATCTATAGACTATGCTAATTAACGAAGCAACAATCTCTAGATATAAATATAAATCTCGCAAATTCTATTCCACACAATTCATGTCATCAATATGCAATAGAAATTCTATTCCGCACAATTCTATACCACATTTGGATTTTCGATAGATGCAGATCGGGCGGGCAAACCTAGCCAAGCAATTTCTTACAGTGTTGATATCATCTTGCAAATACAGCTTGTGGTTGGTCTTTAAAATCTCTGAGAATGACAATATGACTATTATGACAATTAGGATGACAAATAATTTTGAAAAGGACAAAACATACAACTGAAAGCTTACTTCGTCGATTTCAAGGTAATCCACTTGTTCATGTTGACCGCACTCGGCAGCATATAACATTATGTAATAGCTACACTCTCAAGCTTTTGCTTGTTTCTTGTACTGTCTAAAGGAAACATAAGTAGTAAAAAATCATGAAAAAGATGAGTAAAAGTAAAGGCCAACGTGGGAACAAAATCACACCTTGATTTCGGCTAAGTTTCACTAATACAAAATTATTACAAAATAAGGCTAATATAACACTTTCCATGCAACACTTATTCAAAATATTACAATAACTTATAAAGTGTTACTTAAACTTTTGAAAAGTGTTACATAAATATTGAAAAGCGTTACCTAAATTTTAAAAAGTGTTACGTTAGATTTAATGCAACATCACCTAAGGTAATGCTGGTAAAAGTGTTACAATAGGTTCAAAGTGTTACAATAGCATCTAAAGTAACACTTTTACAAGTATTACCTTAGGTCATATTGCATTAAATCTAACATAACACTTTTTAAAATTTAGGTAACACTTTTTAATATTTATGTTACACTTGCCAAAAGTTTAAGTAACACTTTATAATCTATTGTTACATTTTAAATAAGTGTTGCAATTTTTTTTATTATAGCTCTAATTTGTACTAGTGTCTAATCTCGTTTTACAAAAATCGTTTTGGATCATTGACGGAAGCGCTCAAAATTTTAACAAACGACTCTAATGGTTGGAAGTGCAAATGATTCATCCCGTAAACGCGCTTCTTCTCTGGGACAGTAAATATTAATTTCCAATGGTCCATGCAACATTTATATGCATAAAAATTTGGGAAAATATTATTTTGTAATTGAAATATTATTTAATCATCACCTATCAATATATGGTGCAACAAAAAAATTATGTGTCCGCACTCTTTTGCAAATGTAGTCGATTCTTTCTTGGACTGTACAACCAATTTCTTGACTCATCATGGGGCACAAATATCCTACCCAATCCTTGTCATTTTGATTTGCAAAGTAATACATTCACCTTCAAACAAAAGTGAGGACAATAACTGTATACAAGAATAAGGTGTATACATTTTTTGAAAGGTTAAGGTAGTACTCACAATAGATAGAGGGACATTAGTGTTTGGTTAACTTTCTCACACCTCCATAGGTTTTCAAAGTCAATCCGTGATGCGATGATTCCCCGCTTTAGACCGAAAATACATCATTTTCTGAAAACAAGTATGTTAAGTTTCGAGGGTGGTGGGAAATCCAACCGTACAATACCCTAAAAAACTAAGGTGACTCCTTGATTACTTGTGTTCGAGTGATGGGAGCACTAATCTTCTTAGGCGTTTGTACAACTGATTTTGGTGTCATTTGGGGCGTGTCCTTCAAATGATTATCTATTAGAGTGTCAGCATAAATAAGGAAACGAGGCCAAATGAGAAACATCCCCATGCGAGTGCTATTCATTTTTACGTAGTGGCCATCCAGAATTGACAATAGGGCCACCTTTTCCACATTAATTTTACTTACCAAGGACCCATGCAAACTATCACTCTAGATGCTTTAAGACGAGTCTTTGGCATCGCTGGGCCACCTACACCGGGATGGATGTACGTATGCAAGAGATGCATATTGCACATTTTGGAGAAAGGAGACATGTTCAAACTTCTGTGACAGAGAAAAATACAACTCCAATATTACTCATTCTTACTTATGGATAACACATAAGGTGTTTTCACTTTCGTTCTTTGAATTGGGTGAGGACAACATATTAGCGATGGGTGAATTTAGATGGCTTTCGTGCCTCACGCCAGAGAGCCATATTATCTCCCACTGGGTGAAGATTTTTGTGGAGAGTTGTAACAAGATCAAGAACAATGGTAAGGGAAATATTGGTATTGGAGGGATGATAACCCTTATTGTACAAGAGTTCATAGATTCGAACACTAGTGTAAGGGTAGGCAATTAAAAACTGTTATATCGGGCAATGGAAGGCACTTTCAACGTGCCTTCTCTGGCCCTGGTTTCTATCTTCCATAAATAAAAGGAGGTTACAAAAACCACCTTTAAAATAGCCAACAAAGGTGGTAAAACGGCCTTTAATTCTTTCCGAGTTCAGAAAGTTCTGTCATCCCTTGTACCGAAATTGCTATTTTCGGACTTGGAAATCAAAAGTTTCCAAACTCAGAAATACCAAACCTTATTTGTTTCTGAGCTCTTGTCTCTTTTCTGTTCTCAATCTATAAAATGTATATTATGTTTCCGATATCGGAATTAGTAATTGTCAATATGTGTATTATGATGAAAAGTTTCCAAAATTGGAAACCTGTTCTTTTCTTTTGGTCAATACATATTTCTATTTCATTTATCCGGTGCAAAAATGCCTCAAACCATAAGAACAAACACAGAACAATACATGATAGTGTCTGGCATGCTCACAAAAATCTATATATAACGCTAACCAAGCAATAATATATAGATAAGAATAGGAAACACTAGGAATCTATTCCAATAGTCATAAGCTACACTATTTTTCCAATTAGACAGATCTCAGATAAAAACTCAAGGGATGTTGAGATATGGATCTAAAATTTAAATCCCCCTAAATTCCATAGCTCCAAAACAAAAACACCTCAACATCCTTGTTGGAACATCAAAAGGACAAGTAGAACTACTATCATCCAAATATCCATGTTGGAATATTAGTCCAATAGACCCAAATAAATATCAGAAATCCGAGAATCCAAAAACATCCGACAAAAATCCACAAAACCAAAAATCCCAAGAAACCAAAAAATCAAAAAGTGCTCTCCTTTGGGGCCATATTAGATGCCAAAGATAAAAATCATAATAAAAAATTTATCATAACTGCAATAATCTAGTCTTCATCAGTAGCATCCAATCGAGTCAACTCCACTTCAAGGGATGCAATCTGAACCTTGAGTGCAGAAATATGAGCATTAATGGAAAGCTTTTTGGCTTCCTTTTTTTTTTCTTTTCTATGGTAGTGGATGATTAAACTTCTCCTAGTGTCCATGGAAAATCATTAATCTTCCTGGTAGAGAAAGTGGTCACATTGGCCTTAATTGGATTGGTAATCACAACAACATCATCATCCTTAGCCTTAGCCTTCACTTTTTCTTCTTTAGCCAATGCAGATATGCTATAGGGATGTGTCAAAGAAATTTTCACCCTAGAAAAGAAAGCTTAAAATACAACATTCTCTTGAATGATGCGACCAAGATTCACAGGGGTCTTTGTTCCAATGCAATACAATAATTTTTCCAGTACTGTTTCAAGATGGGATACAATGGTTAATATCAATTTGAAATAAGAAGAAGTACCTGCTAGTAAGGCTAGATGTCGTAGCATTGCCCTGAGCTGGCCACGGAGATTTTAAACCCCCAGTTATCTCACAAATAATTTAATCATTGGTCACCTTAAAATCATCAGCATCAAACTCTGGTATGGGAAGACCAAGAATTTGTTGATCCTTTCACCAAAGAATATTATTATCTTACCACGAACAAAAACCCTGCCGTACCATTCTGACTCGGAATCTGAATTCCCTGCCATGACATTGGCATAGAATTCATGTAATAAGTCCCCTGTTGTATTCCTTGTAAGCTATGGCTGCAGAAGTGAAACCAAGATAATCAAGAAAGGCTATGAAGCCAATTTCTTAATAGGATTCAAAACCAATAGGCCTCTGTGCAATGATTATTCTTTGTCTAATAACCTCCCAGATTTCCTTGCAGTATTCTTAAAAAAAACTTTGGATTTAGGGCATCCTTGACAGAGGGTGCATGTTTTGAACTCTGGTCATTCTCCTTCTTGACTTTTTTTTTTCCAGGTTGAGTAGATTATGTAGCTGCCTCATCAATCTTCCTCTTAGATCTCCTTGGAAGAGTGTGGACAAACTCATCCAGTACTTCATCGCTGGTATATGACAGCTCTTCAATAGGGTCTTCTTGTGTTGGAAAATCAGTTCCAGCTTCTACTCCAGGTTCAGTATGTTCCCGCGTTCGAACATTTCAACAACAACGTCTTCATCTGCATCAAGATCTTTTGGACCTGATGTTGGAACATCGTCAAGGGTTTAACACATGAACCTCCTTGGTTTCATCAGGGGTTAACACATAAACCTATCTGCATCTCAGGGGTTAACAAATGAACCTCCACGGTTTCATCAAGGGTTAACACATAAACCTATCTCCATCTCTGGGGTTAACACATGAACCTCCTTGGTTTCATCATCCTTCTCCATAATTTACTCTTCCTTTAAACATGGTTCATAAGAAGATCCTTCACCAAGATCATAGTATCCCAATGTTTGAACATCAGTTGTAAACACAGCCTCAGACTGATCCATCTCTATATCAACATCAAATTCACTAGTTTTATCATCATTCGTAATATGAATGACTGGAGTGGGAATATTCCTTAGTCTCTCTTAATTCTTGGGCACCTCTGGATCAAAGACCCGAATAGCCTTGAAATCAGAACATTTCACTATCCCAAATCTATTAGGCCACTCATCTATTCTTCTAGGTCTAAGCATTCTCCCACTTGAACATTTTGTAAAAACACACATACATGTTTTTCGTTCATACAAAACGCTAGCCAAATCTGTCAATCTGGAATTTAAATCCTCCATATACTGAATGTCTCCTATAATACCCTTCAACGGATGACTCAAGTTATATACATTAATATTTCCTTAAATTGACTTATAGCCCCTTAAATATACAACCTTATTATGCTTTAGGTAACACTTAATACAATCATCGTAATATTTAAACCACTAACCATTAAAAGTAAAATATTTTTTACGGAACAACTTAACTTGAGAAGGGGATGAAGGTTCCTGACTTTGTCGATCTGAAGACACCACTTCAACACCTATCTTTGTTAATACTTTCATAGGTTCCAGCATTGAGCTTTCTGTCATTTTGAGTTCCTTCTCAAGTCTGCCGAATAACTTCTTTAAATAATTACTCTTTTCCATGGTAAGCACTAATGATAGGTTTAGACTACCAGAAATCCCTTGATTTTAGACTACTAGAATCCTTCTAACTCTTCTCCTTAGGGTTTCGTAGCAAAAAGTCCGAGCAAGAGATACTCAACTTTAAACTCAAATATTTCAAACACCTAAGTATTGTCTGAGAAGCTCAAAATTAGCAGAACCAATGGTTTAATAAAAATATCTGCAAACTGCTCCGATTTTAGAACATAAGCAACCACCACTTCCTTCCTTTCAACAAGATCTCGAATAAATTAGTGCCTTATATCAATGTGCTTTGTTTGAAACTGCTGAACTGGATTCTTTGATATATCAATAGCACTTTTGCTTTCTCATAATATCTTTAGAGGCCCTTGTTGAATTCCACATTCATTCAGCATTTGTTTCATCCATAATAATTCGGGAGCAAGATATTCAGCTCCAGCAGTTGAGAAGGAGATAAAAAAAAATTCTTACTATACCAAGATACCAAATTCGTGCCAATAAAGAAATATCCACCAGTGGTGCTTTTACTATCATCTGCATTACCAACCCAATTAGAATCACTATAGCCAATAAGATAAGAGTCTTGATTTTTAGAATACTATATTCCATACTCAGATGTCACACTAACATATCGAATTATTATTTTGACTCTAGTCAAGTGATATTCCTTAGGATCAATATGAAATATTGCACAAACACCTACATTGAAACATATATATGGTCGATTGGTTGTAAGATACAGAACACTCCAAATCATACTCCTACACAATTTTTGATCTACTGTAACACCTTTTTTATCCTTCACCAATTTGTCTGTAACCCCCATTGGAGTTCGTACAACTCGATAATTACTTTGGCCAAATATTTTCACTAAATTCAAAGCATAATTAATCTGATTTATGAACAAGCCATTGTTTTTTTTGCTTCACCTGAAGTCCTAGAAAATAGGTGAGTTTGCCAACTATGCTCATCTCGAATTCATTTTGCAATAGAGTGACAAATTTATGTACCATAGATGGTGAAGTAGAAAAAAAATACAATTTCATCCACATAAATTTAAGCAATAAAATTTTTTGATGACCAGTTCAGCACAAATAAAGTATGATCTACTCCCCCTCGACGATAACCTTTCTTATAAAAAAAGTTAGCGAGTCGCTCATACCATGCCCTTAGAGTCTGTTTAAGGCCATATAGTACCTTCCTAACTCGATAAACATGTTGTGGATAGTGAGGATCCTCAAATCCTTTTGGTTGTTAGACATACAATTCTTCATTAACCATGCCATTTAGAAAGGCACTTTTGACGTCCATCTGGTACAGTATAAAATCCATAGTGCAAGCAATAGAAAGTAAAATATGAATAGATTCTAACCCAGAAACTAGTGCGAATGTCTCATCAAAATCAACTTATTCAACTTGAGTGTATCCTTGAGCAACCAACCTTGCTTTATTATAAGTAATCTGGCCATCAACAATAGACTTGTTCTTGAAGATCCACTTGGTACCAATAACATTTACCCCTTTTAAACGAGGAGTAAGATACCATACATCATTCCGTTCAAATTGCCCAAGTTCTTCTTGCATTGCTGCAATCCATAATCACCCAGTAGCGTTTCTTTGTAATTTTTAGGTTCAATCAAAGAGATAAAGCACTATAATCTAGCAAGTTATCTTTAATTTGCTCGTGGTAGTGGACAAGTTCTCTTTGTAATTGATTCAGATTAAACCTGTGTTGGAGCATTATATGTTGCAATGGGAGTGGATGTTCCAGTATGATCAACTTCTTCAAGTTTAGTAGGATCATCTGATGGCTCTGATGTTCTAACATTGGCTTGTTGGTCAGGTGGACTTCTGTGTTGGAACATGATCTGAAAATGGTTCACCTTCTCCTTCACCTGGTACCTGCTTGTCATCAAAATCATCTACAAGGACATTTATAAACTCCATAAGAGTATTTTTCGGAGATTCTACACCTTGTAACCACAATTGTTCACATCATAACCCAGAAAAATCCCAACATCACTGCGGCTATCGAACTTTGCCAGTTGGTCTCGATCTCTAAGAATATAGCATTTGCTCCCAAACACATAAAAATACGAGACATTTGGCTTCCTGCCCTTCCAGATTTCATACAATGTTATGCTTGTAAATGGATGAAGATAAACCTGTTTATCGTATAACATGTTGTATTGATATCTTTTGCCCACCATTTCTTCTGAATTCCTTTCTCATCCAACATGATGTGTTATCTCCTATAGAGTCCTATTATTTCTTTCAACAAATGCCATTCTGCTGAGGTGTGTTTGGTGCAGAAAATTCGTGTTGAATGCTAAGCTCATGACAGAAGTCACTAAACTGGAAAATTTTGAATTCTCTACCATAATCATTACGAATGCTCACAATCTTTCCTACTAGACTCCATTTCTCTGTCTGAAATTTGATCACCAAACTTCTAAAGACATCAACCGTATCAAATTTTTCTTTAAGGAATGCTACCCAGGTGCATCTATAGAAGTTGTCAACCTACACAAAGATATACTTCTTACCGCTCACACTAGGTGTACTGACTAGACTCATCAAGTCCATATAAATTAACTCAAGATTCCTAGAGGTGGTAATATGCTGAACCGAAGAGTGAGGAGATTGATGTTTTTTACCTTGTTGGCATGGTCCGCAAACAATGTTTTTTTGTCGGTAAGAGTAGGCATACCTCTTACTACTTTCAAGTTAGCAATCTTCACCATGGTTGTGTAATTTTCATGTCCTAGCTTCTTATGCCACCTGGTTCCTTCATCGTTCTTTGATCTTAGACATGTACTTCTTGTTCCAACAAGTAACAATTGTCGAAAGATCAAATTCAAGAGAGTACCTTATCTTCACCCTGTTTCACAATTGTCTTTATGAAACTCCACCATCATATTATCATCACACAACTTAATGATACTCAATAAATTTGCCTTTAAATCTTCTACAAGCAAAATAGTTGTGAAACTTGGAAATCCATTGATCTGCAGTTCACCTTTCCCAACTATTCAACTCTTTTTTCCATCACCAAATGTAAAAAAACCACCATCATATGGTTTAATCTTTGTCAGGTATTCCTGAGTTCCAGTCATATGTAGAGAACATCCACTGTCAAAGTACCACTGATCTCTAGAGTGTGCAACAATAGAAGTGTGAGCAAAAAAAAATAGTAGCGTGCTTAGGAACCCATACCTTCCTGAGCATTTTTTTTATCATCAAACATCATCCAAGTTAGAATATTGGATTTAGACACCGGAATTTGATACTTAGGCACCGGTATTTATACTGGTTCTCGGTAATTAGAAAAAATCTCCCGGGTTTGTTGTCAGCTTCCAAAAAGAAAGAAAAAAACCATTTAAAGCAGCCCTAAGCAGTTGCTTTTCGTATACATAGGCATCGATATTGTCCAATTCATACCGGTGTTAGGTACGTAGAAAAAGTATCGCGGGTTTGCTCTCGGGTTCCAAAAATGAAGGGGAAAACCATTTAAAGCAGCCTAAGCATTGTAT
Source organism: Rubia tinctorum (assembly GCA_032355605.1). NCBI lineage: Eukaryota > Viridiplantae > Streptophyta > Magnoliopsida > Gentianales > Rubiaceae > Rubia > Rubia tinctorum. The sequence goes on from JAULKM010045861.1 coordinate 11,018, forward strand.
TTTCATATGAATACTAACCGGTATTTTCTAGTTCATACCAGTGCTAGGTACTTAGAAACAATCTCGCGGGTTTGCTCTAGGGTTCCAAAACAAAGAAAAAATCCATTTATAGCAGCGCTAAGCAGCTGCTTCTCATGTACATTTCCACCGGTATTGTATAATATATACCGGTGCTAGGAACTTAAAAAACCTATCGTGGGTTCGCTCTCGGGTTCCAAAAATAAAGGGGAAAAAGTCATTTAAAGAAGCGCTAACCAGCTGCTTTTGATATACATTTGCACCAGTATTGTTCAATTTATACAGGTGATAGGTACTTAGAAAAAATATCGTGGATTTGCTCTCGGATTCCAAAACGAAAGATAAATAAAGCCATTTAAGGCAAGGCTAAGCAGCTGCTTTTCATATACATTTGCACCGGTATTGTTTAATTTATACCGATTCTAGGTACTGAAAAAAAGAGTAAAGTGCTAAAATAACCCTATATTTTAGTTGAAAGTACCAATTGAAATTCTAACCCTATCATTTAGTTAAAAGTGCCAATAACCCTCGGAATCTAGATTTGACCTGAATTATATGAATTGACTGTTATATCCCCGTTCAAAATTTTTAATGTTTTTTGAAAAGGGTAATACATAATAATTTTTTTTTTATGTTTTTTGTGCCGGTGCTTTTCTTTTTTACCAGCAGTGCGACAAAGGGTTTCTTACTTTCTTCTCCGACACCAAATTTTAGGCGACCTTTTCTTCCTTGCTGCGCCTTCTTTTCCTCTTCTACTATAAACATTAAGGTTCAAGCGGCCAGAGTGGGTGAGCTCGAATTCATGGAACCCAATGGTGGCTCATGGATTGGATCAGATATCAGTTTGGCGGATCTTGCCGGAGGCGTAGTGGCGAGGAAGATGAGGGAGAGGGCGGGGAGGAGGAAGGAAGTGGAGAAGCCGCGAATTCTTGATTCTACAGTGGTCAGTGTCGGCGAGGGAGATTTTTAAGGGTTGAATATTCTACACCGATAGTGGAAGTGAAATTTAAGAGGGATCAATAGGGTTTTTACCCATATTCTGGCGGCGGAGCAGAGGTTAGTGGTGGCAGAATGGCAGAGCAGTGGTGTTTTTTCCAAATTTCGACGAGCAAAATTATAAATGAATGGAGCCTACATAATGTGTCGAATTCTAAGTTGCTTTAGTCATTCAAACAAAATACAATTCTTCATCAATTATTTAAACTTTTTTCGGATCCTTCACTATACCTACTCTTTTGTTTTGACAGTGTTTTTCCGGATCCCTTTTTCCTTTTTCCTTTAATTTTTAAAATTGTGTTTGATCTTTTTGTGATTTTATGTCTTTAAGTAGATGTTTTGATGATCTGGATTGCTGTTAATTTTCTAGTGGTGTTTTTTTAGATTATGGCACTGAGCAACAACAATTGTTGGTGGCAGAGTGGCGGAGCAACAACGCGCTGGTTTTGGAGATGATGAAGAAGAAGAACTCCAGGAGATTTTTGTCATTAATTTTTTTAGTTTTAATACTAGGGGTATTTTAGTTTTATTAGGTTAGGTCAATACCAAAAAATGCCAAGTCAATGTCGGAATAGTGCGAAAAGGTTATATCTGCACATTTGATGCAAAAGTTAGGGTTATAATCCCACTTTCATATTACACCAGATTATATTGGAATTTTGAAATATAATAGGGTTATATTTGTATTTTAGAAAAAAAAATAAGAAAAAGAGAGAAAAACTTTGTTCCATATGAACCATTCATTTCTTTTGTTGATTTAATCTCAAACATTAAAACATATTGCTTTGTATGTGTCTATATATATATATAATCAGAAACCCTAATTCTATTCCCACCTCATCATCCCTCCCACCCTTCACCACCTACACTCTCACCGCTTCCACCACCATACCCCCGACAAGCTCCATCTCTACCCACACCTGACAA
>JAULKM010045890.1:0-12957 GCA_032355605.1 Rubia tinctorum
ACTTCTACAATGGTCTTCTTGATCAAGACCAACGGCTAGTGAGGGGAGCATGTGGTGGTTCTCTTGGGACCAAGTCCACCACGAAAGCTATGGACCTTTATGAGGAGCTAGCCGAGGAGTCGAGAAACTTTAGCTCGAGGGCCGATTTGAGGAGGAAAAACCCCCACCGTGCTAATACTTCTTCCAACCATGGGAAGCTTGAAGACCAGGTGTCAAACCTTACTTCTATGGTCAAAGCATTGATGACTCAGTCCGGGGCAAAACTACATGTCAAGTCTTGCAAGATTTGTTCTTCTCCGCATCTTACAGATGCTTGTACCACTTTGCAAGATGATTATGTGGAATAAGTGAGTTCCATGGGGCGGAAAGGAGGCCAAGGGTATCAAAACCAAGGGTACCAAAATCAAGGGTACCAAGGAGGCGGAGGCTACCAAAACCGGCCATACAATGCGGCTAACCAAGTGCATTCAAACCTTCGTTATGGGAATGTACAAGGCGGCCAAAATGTTTAACCCTACCGCCCTCCTCAACAACCATACCAGCCACCACAACCGCAATACCCTAGGCTCGGTGATAAATCCCAAAATCAAGGTGAATGTTCGGGGATGTCAAACCAAGAAATCATGCAAGCGATTGGGAAGTTGATAATGTGTGTGGACAAGAGTGAAAATCACCAAGAAAAGACCGCTAAGAAAGCATCTACATCTGTATCTGGAGCTATCACCCTTAGTGATATTAATTATATGTATTATTTTTTTGTCCACCTCTTTCTGAGGTAAAGGGGTGGATTTTTATAGATCGTGGAGAATCTGGTATCCTTTAGGAACCATCTTGCTAGGGTCAGTGAAAGGGAGGGTCCAATGTTGGAATAAATACAAGAGCCGCAGGAAACTCTTGAAAAAAGCAAGTTGCTGCTAGCAAAGGAACGAAGCCCGCATCATAAGGAAAGCAAGGGGAACCAGGTATTGAAGGTTGTGCTTTAAATGTTGAGGAGTGAAGGTCCAGCTCATCTGGACTATCCATGTGTGTTGGTGAACAAGATTGTAAAGACAAACGGTTCTTTATATTTTCAAGGATGTGCACTAAAACGGTATGGAAGTTGATAGGTGTAATGTGATGTTGGATATAAGGATGAAAAACTTAGATCTTAATAATGAGGGTCTAGCTTGCGAAGATGCTAGTTGGGTGCATTTGAGAAAGCAAAAGAAAAAGGCAACAAGGTGTATGCGGTAAATATTAAGGATGATGGTCATCCTTTCCCCTTAATTAAGTATTTATGGAAGCAAAAGCCTTGCCTTCGAAAAGAGGACATCGGTCTTATCTGAGGGATTGTCAATTGGCAGAAGATGGTGAAATGGAAGAAAGGATTGAACCAGTAAACTCTATGCAGGATGTTGCTTGCTCTAGCGGAATAAATTCTTGTAAGACAACTAGCATTCTAGTATGCCGTAGGAATGCAAGTAGCAAGCCACCTACCGGAGATACCCCGGTGCAGAGTTTTCTTGTTGTAAAGTTGAGCAGACTTAGATTGGCTTGTTAACTTTCGAAGAATTTCTAATGAAGATGCATGGGATAATAATAGAAATGTTAGATTTTATTTAAAACGGCTTTAGCTTTGTTTTTATCCTATGTGTGTATTGTGAATGGAAAATTGTATTCCTTAGTCTCATTTATGGTTTTATACTTTACAACAAATAGTTGTTGGACGTATTTATTGGAAGGGTTTCGTACCGCGTATCATATCATCGATGGCGATTGATATTTCAAAGTATATACTCAAGGACCTATAATTTCCTAGGGGAATGGTGACTCATATGAATGAGAATTATATATATTTGGCACAGATATATGCATGTGTCAAACCGAAGGTTAGTGGTGAGACTTGTTGTAGAGTGTTGGAAATGGGTAATCTTACCAATATTAATGGTAAATGTGGTTTTTAAAAGTTTATCAAAGGATATTATAATCTTATAAGTATACTTAAGGGTTGAGATGACATGTGGAAGAGCTATTTTGCAGTAGCGTTTAGTACTTCGTGTCGTAATTCTTTTACAGGCGACTTTGGAGAGGTTGTGATGTCATGTATACTTGATTCTAAGGCTATGTAAACCTATCTTCAGACCCTTAACATTCCTTCCCATCTAACGAATTGGGTGACTAAGTCGGGGAACCGAAAAAGCTAACTCCTACTAAGTTTAGAGGGGTGGAAATTAAATGGAAAAAGAAATTGGAGGAAAGTGTAGCTTGAGTAAACAAGTATGAGAAAGGTTTCATGGAGCAAGATGTTAATATTTACAATCTTAACTGGTAGTTGATAAACATTCCATTGCATGAGAACGAATGGCTAAGATTTTTTGTGGAGAAGACCCGCGATGTTTCTCTAAAAGGTATATTATTTTGAAGTAAGCCAATCATATCGACTAATCTCTTGAATAGATTAAAATGCTCAGAGAAGAGTGCAGCCACATAGAGATAATGTCTAATGAGTGGCAAAATCAATATGGGGAAGATTGGAATTTAGTTTTCAATTTTTGATAAAATATGAAGATATGGAGAGGTAGAACAAATAAAGGGCATCTATTGTTGTGAACTTGATTAACATTGCAGTATGATTGAGGCATCACTCAAAGCACATAATGAGTTAAACTCGAACCTTCACAAATATTTTTCCAGAGGTTTAAGGGGAGGATGTAGGGAATCTAGTTAAGTGTTGATAAATCATTGTCGTCATTTTGAGCAACAAGCTGAGAAATTATTTCAGAATCTAGAAACTTACTCATATTTTGTATATATATTTAATGAGTATGCAACTTGGTCATGGAAATTCCAGGCTTGGTGTTGATTATAAGTTATATTACGTGAAGCATATGAGACGAATTGAGTCTATTGGTGACACCCTCAGTGAGGTATATATTTACACATGCGGTGGAAGTTGGATGCGATCTTACAAGACGAAGAAAAAGATGATGTGGCAATATTTTTTGGATTCCATCATCAATGTGGTTTTGGGGATGCCAAGTACTTCATGATATATATCATCTTGGATAATGGACTAGTTATGTATTTTAGGGTTTAAGAGATATGGTAGTATGTATAGCTATGCAAGTGTACTTTGAATACTATATGACATTATCTTCTTTTTAGCAATGTCTACCTTGTTTTGGTGATATTTTAGCATTTTTTAGTGTAAGGGTGAACTATCATAGTTGTATTTGTTCATATGTTGATATTAGTGAAGTTCTTTTAATATGTGAGGTTCTAATGTTTGTAGCGTGTTTTCTTCGTAGGTTGAATGGTTATCAAGATATTTATAAATTAAATGTGATACTTGGTTACAATGAATTGAGAATTCATAAGGTAGTGAACATTTATTTAGGGGAGTTTTCTTTGGGGGTGATAAATTGTGATATCTCGGGGATATATGGGTTTATTAGTTATGAGGATAGGTATGCCAGATATATCCAGGATGTGGGTTGAGAGATTTATAGGGTGTGTGATAAACTTCCATGTGTACAGGATTTGGAAAGCTTCCTTTGGTCGGTGGTGGTACAAAGTTAGTTTATTCTCCTTAAATGATGTCCTAAAAATCTTCGTGCTTACTGTAAGTATTCTTCGTTATATGATGTTTTTTATGTCTTATTTCAATTTCATATACTAACTTTGTTTATTTTTGTGTGGTTTTTATGTGCTCTTGGCATTATTCACAGTGTTACTAGGTTAGGTGCCAAGGTGAAGGGTGCAAGGTATCCTTTTTCTATGTGTGCAAAGCTTACGGGCACTGAAGGACCCCAATGCGAGGAAGCTATTCAAACTTGTGGTGGTTAAAGCGGGGAAAGAATATGGTTGTGAAGGAGTAATTACTTCATGTTTTCATTTATGGGGTGGAGTAGGTGTAGTGTGGGGAATGGGGGACCATTTCTTGCCCTTAAGCTTACTCCGCTTGATGAAGAGGATGCTACCCCCAATTACTTCTTCTTGAACCTTACATTGTATTTAGTAATGACTTCTGATGAGATGCAAATTTAAAATTTTCTTAGCAATATTAACACCGCTTTTTACATTGTTTTTTTGGTGGTTAATGAGAGGATATTTTGCACATATTCCTAGGGAATTTAACACCACTTTTTATTTTAAAAATTTGGTGGTTAATTAGTTAGCTTTAGGAATGTTTTTCATGATAGAGGGTTAAAACCACTTTGTTTGGTTATTTGCATTGACTCTTCCATGTTCTGAAACATTTGTGACTTGATTAGATTTTTCCTCCAAGAGTTGGACTATTTGATTTTGTGAAGGTAGATGAAAATTATAATTGGATATGGTTATTTGCAAGTATGGTAGTGGATAGAAAGTCAATCACAAGGTTGGTAATCAAATGTCATTGGATATAATGGTAGAGAGGATCAAATAATTTGGGAGAAGAAGAATGCAAAAAAAAAAAGCTAGTGCTCAAGTATGATCAGAAATGTTCATACGGCATGGACTGTGCCAACTAGCATGGAATGTGCCAACTAGCATGGACCGTGCTGGTCAAGCTACCCAAAATCGCATGTCCCAGAAGATGGACTTTGTAATCCTACACGGTCCATGTAAATTCAAAAGAGGATGAACACGGCTCAGAGGATGGACTGTGTAATCCTACACTATCTATACTTGCTCAGATCGCCCAAAAACTGGTCTGGAAGGGTGAACCGTGTAATCCCACATGGCTCACCCCCAGAACCCTTGGCACGGTCTGTGCCATTCTTTTAACCAGGGTTTCATCCAACAAGAAAAAATTGTCACTCTCTTCCAACCAAATATAGGACCCTTATCCTTCGGATAATAGAAGGGAGACGGATTTGAAATTTTTACAAACACTTTTCCTCTATTTCTTCATTCATTTCATTAAATTTTTGGCTTCCAAACCCATTTAGGCTATGGTTTTGATTATGGTAGCTTGGATTAAGTATCTTGGGGATATTTGTAAGCATATTTGACCATTGACTTGTGTCTCTCTTGATTCATTTACTTTACACTATCGTTATCATTGTTACTTAGTCTTAAATTATTATGATTATGCATGTTTGATGTTAGAGTGTTCAACTAATTGATTTTGTTACATGATTTAGCGCGGGAGTATTTTATATTTTTGTTAAGTTTGGTCAAAGGTCAATGCAAAGGTCATGTTTATGAGTGACAACTATTCATTATTGTTTATTATTTGGGTTAATTAGGCTAGAGGACTTAATTTAATTAGCCTATGAATGATAAGGAATGACCCGACCACATATTGTCGTGGCATTATACAAATCTTGATGGGGTTGAAGTCTAGTTCCAAAAGTCATGTCTCGTATTTGTAGTAAATTAGTGCGGATAAAATTCTAGTGGGCAATCAATGAGATACTAATGTTCTAAGTGGTACAGGATGGGCTTCGAGTGGGTGTTCCCGATGGAGGTCTCGGCTATTCATGTTACTCCCGTGTTTAATTTACTACTTGATGTTGGGTTTATTAACCACGGGAGTGAGGACTAGAGGAGGTTAGAGATTTTAGTGCCCTTCTAGCTATAAAGAGCAGGGGTGAGAGTTTGACAAGGGGGCAGAACCAGTACATTAGTCATCGTGGGAGTTCCTGATGAATTAATATCTCCACATTGGGTGATAATGCATAAAGAAATAAAATTGTAATTATGTGGATAAGAGTCGAGGATTGAGTCCCAAATGTAAAATGTGTGATGCATATACCCTAAGATCATCGTTACCATATTTTATCCTATAGTTTATATTTTCATACTTCTAGTTGTAGTTTAAATATTTCAAATCAAAAACCACCATTTTTTCTACTCCAGACACACACACACACTCACACACACTTATTGACGCTTGTGTGTAAATAACATTAATCTATCTTTTAAACCCTTAAATCTCTGTGAACGACACTCAATTTTGCCACTATTTACTTTCGTAATGATGCCCGAGTGCTCGTCAAATTTTGACGTAGCTGTCGGGGATTCGGGGTGCGTTTATTAGATAGTTATCGTAATTAGTTGGTGGATTAGTTTTTTTGTGTGTGTTATGTGTTTGAGCTATTGTCGTTATTTGCTTGATTATTTTCACATTTGTGTGCTAGTTGCTTTGTTTGAGGAATAGTATTATCTTAGCCATTGTTATGTTAGCAACCCATATCACGAACATAGGACCATTACACTGCTTTCCCAAAACCATAAGTAATTGTAGGCGACGTAGAAGAAGAATGAGAGTAACCGTGAAAGCTCCGCAAGAATATTTTGTGATTGAAAAGAATGATACGATGGCAGAGGACAATCAGACACTTAGGGAGTTTATGGATCCAAATTGTGTTACCAGGATCATCCTAACTTCTTATAGAGAGATGATCAAGATAGCCATCCTAACTTTAGGAGTGGTCAAAACTACAATCGGAGATCTCTACAACCTTATCCTAGAGGCGAGGACACTACTAACATTGAAGGGGGGAACTTTTAGTCGGAGAGAGAGGAACTTTTGGATGACATTGCTCAAGTCACAAAGAGCAGTGAGATCTTTACGACCGCACAAGGAGAGACTTAGAGGAGTTGGGCACAAGGGTCTTTTCTAGCATCAAGAATCTAATAGTTCAAGTTGACGAACTTGCCACCTCCATGAGTTAATTAGAAGCCTTAAAATATTCCGGGAAAATTCCCCCTCAATCCAAGGTCAATCTGAGGCAAAACATGAGTGTTATCATGTTGTGAAGCAGGAAAGAGGTGAAGGTTCCTGAAGAAGTGGTTGAGCAAGAGGAAGACCCTTTGATCCAGAGAAATAAAACAGGATGCGAAGAAAAGATCCAAGTTGATAAAGGCACTGATGATGTGGAGATCATGAACAAAGAAAACAAATACACCTTCTCTCCACAGGTGTCTGCCACTAAGAAGCTAGAGAAAGTTAACCCCTCCACCGTCGTTTCCGGAGGCCTTGAGGGCAAAGAAAAAGGTTGGAGTAGACAGTGAGGACTTTCACGAGGTCTATATAAGGTGTGGGGTTAGTATCCTTTTGTTCAATGCTATTGAACAAATACGTTATTTCCATAAATTATGAAAATACCAGGGACTCAAATACAATTTTATCACAAAAAGATGAAAAATGCGGGTTGAAGAAATTAATATTCGTTCAGGTTATAAGCTATTTGGGTAAACTTACACACCTATTTATATGTTTTACTCTAATATATAATGTTTCTTACCAAAACTCAAATGTTTCACTTGCAGTTACTACAGAGTATAAATGAAACATCGTCTTTCCATATGCCTATAGAAAGACGGTCTTTTCTAACACTTTGTCTTGCTCAAATGATCCAATATATATTTAATTGCTTGACAATTTTACTGTAGTTGTGTTTTTCTTGTATTGAAGACAAATAGAGTTATATTTTATTCCAGAATTATCGCCCTACAAGCACAACACTTAGAGCATCTCCAATAGTAAATTACATTATCTTTTAATTTGTCTTGTCATATCACTTTTCAAGCGGGTGAGTTGACAAGCTACACACTTCTCCAATTGTTAGATGCACTTTTAAATCTTGATAGGTCCCACATATTTAATTCTTAAAATTGATTTTAACATAATTTTATAATTAATTTAATATAGTAAGATAGTGATTTTATTTGAATTTAAAGAGCTTTACTATTATGACATTTGACATCTAGCAGTATGATTTGTTGAGCGATACCACTTGAAAAACAACATATGTGGAGTCTACAACAATGGTGAGAGAGCCTGCTACAGTTTTTAAAATATTGCAAGTTGGTCCAAAAGTGACACCATTATAGATGTTCTTAAATGCAAACGCTGCTATAATACCCTAATTTATCCCTAAATTCGTGTCCAAAGAATAGGTTCACTTAAAAGGGTAAAAATCTTGCAACCAAAAGTCACACAATGAGCTATAGGGTGTATTTGCATTTGCAGGTGGAGCTGTGAATTTTAAAAATATATATATATATATTTAAAAGTTAGGAATATCAACTTCTGTTTTTACCTTAAAAAATAAATTATGCTTTTAAAATAATCAGTTTTTTAGGAGTTTATCAAATACTAAAAATATAGTTAATTTATAAGCAAAATAATTATAACTCCCGCTAAACTCACGTACCCTGTAATATTATTAGGCCGCCCAAGATGAATTATAAGTGGTGACATCCACAAAGTATAATCAAGGAAGTCATTTCCCATGCGACACGCGTATCAATTCTATTTATTCATTAAATACAGTGAAACCTAATTTTGGCATATGTATATGTAAAGAAACAAGGAAATTAAAAGGGAAAAAAAAGTTAAAACTACCTGTAAAGTTTTCCTTTTTGTGATCAATAGCCTTTGAGAACTTTATTTTAGACATTGGACCACCATTTACATTATAGCTAGGGGAATTAATCAATTCATTGCCAATCAACCTCCATGCATGCATGGCTTAAGAAATATAAGGACCCATTTAATAAATAAAAAAATTCATCCAAGCACCTATATAATTGTTGATTAAAGAAAAGAAAATGTATTTTTAACCCTATGTTTTGTTCGAAAGTGCCGGTATAACCTTGTAAAATCTGAAAGTACAAATCTAACTCTAGTCTTCGTTGCGCCGGAATGTCAACGACTAATTTAACCGGAAAGTTACAAAAAGATGATTTAATCCCAAACACAGAAGAAAAAAACCTCCCCCTCATCTTCATTTTTCCTCTCTGCCAACTAGATAAAAATGAAGAAGACGTCGGATCAGTTTTGTTGATAGGCGGTGGCGGGTTGCCTTTCACAAAGACACGCGTTAGGAGGAGGAAATCGACGATGATTCACAAGTAGGCGAGTGGAAAGTCGATCGGGATCTAGAGGGAGGAGGATTCAACATCTTCTTCATTTTTTCTCTCTGCCGCCGCCTTGTGCCGCCCCATCCCGATGGTGACCTTCTCGGTTTTGGGTTCGATGCCAGAATGGGTGGTGGGTGGCTAGCTTCAGGGGCTAGGGGTGGTGGGAAGTGGTTGGTTCGGGTGAAAGGGTTTGCTCGGGCAAGAGGTTTTGTGTTTTTGCTGGGTTTTTGGTGTTTTGGTGTTGGTGGATGATTGAATGAGCCACTGATTGGAAGCAGGCTAGAGGTGGGGGTAAACGACGAGGCAAGGGTGGCGGAGTTAGTGTTTCAGGGCTGTGGGGCTAGGGTGGTGGTGATAAAATATAAACGTCTTTATTAATAGTGCATTGATATCACATCAATGACACATCTCATTCATAATGAGCATTACAATATATAGTGTTACAGTCTAATCTATAATAGAAATAGAATATGAAATTACCATATATTATCTAACCTATAGGGAAACTAATTCTATAAGAAAACTAACACGTATAACTATTCCATATTATCTTCTACTATATATAACTATTCCTTAAACTATTTCATATTTCTTTAAAAGATATTCACAGAAAATAAGACATAATATTGTCGAAAATATCAAAAAATATCTCCTACACTCCTCAAGTTGGAGGATGAAGATCACGAATACCCAACTTGCCAAGTAGACTTTGAAACCAATAGTCGTAGTAGCGGTAGAGTAGTATTTGTAGAAATTCTTATGGGCGGCGGCGGTGCTGAGCGACAATGGCGGCGGCGCTTGAGGACTGCAACTGAACGCCGTAGTGGCGCGTATGGATAATAAAGTGGAGCGGCGGTAGCGCTAGGCTCCTCCGGTGGCGGCGGTGTGGATCACGGCGGTAGCGAAGAAGGGAAGGGTGGCGGTGGCAATGCGGATACAGCTAAAGATAAGGGGTCCCAGATCGAACATGTTCTGATACCATGATAAATTTAAAGGTATCTTGGGCTTCCATCTTACAACCAATTGGCACTGAGTGGAGGTGACCCAAGACCTTATATGTAAGTCATTATACTTGTAAGAAACCAATGTGGGATATATCTTTCAACATGCCCCTTCACGTGCCAACGTGGAAACACTCCACGACCCATATCGGGCCAAATTAAAAGGGATCCACACATCGGTCCAAGAAACCCAACTTAGGTCTAGGTTTTAAATAGTTGGCTCTGTTACCATGAAAAATTTACGGGGTAATAATTGTGTGTTTGTATTCATGCTCTGGGGTAATTACAATTACATATATTACTTATTCCTTAATACTCCTCCTCAAGTTGGAGCTTGGGGATCAGAAATGCCCAACTTTCCAAGCAATGAATGAAATTGATTTCGCCAAAGAGCCTTGGTAAACAAATCTGCAGGTTGGTCAGTCGTGCGAATATGATGAGTAGCGATAGTGTCAGACTGTACAAGATCAAAGACGAAATGAAAATTAACTTCAATATGCTTTGTACATTCATGGAAAACCGGATTAGCCACAATGTGGAGAGCAGACTGATTGTCACAAAACAGTCGCATAGGAAAAGAATGCACAACACCCAAGTCCCGAAGCAAAGACTTAAGCCATAACAACTCACAACAGGTAACAACCATAGCCAATACTCAGCTTCAGTAGAAGAACGAGAAACAGTAGGTTGTTTCTTGGTCTTCCATGAAATCGGAGAATCACCAATGGTCACAAAGTATCCAAATAATTATCTGTGTCTGATGGGGTAGGCAGCCCAATCGGAATCATAATAAGCAGTCAACTGTAAAAAAACTATGTGAAGAGAGAAATAAACCTTGACATTGCACCACTAGAAGATGGTGTGCGATAAGGCCCCCAAACATCACAATGAATCAATTTAAACAAAGAACTAGCATTTGAAGAGCTCAAAGAGAAACTAGGTCTAGTCTGTTTTTCTCTATGACACACAGAGGAAGGCATAGAAGTATTATTTGTGCTAAAATCAAGAGTAGGAACATAAGACAACACTGTATGGAATGGATGACCAAGACGTTGATGCCATAAATCAGATGTAGAAACTGTAGCAACTGTCGGAACTGATTGCGAGATATGGACTGAGCACGTGTATCCAACAGACGAAGCCAATAACCCCCCCTCTCCCCACTGTTCACCCACGCCAATCACAATCCCCGTACTGATTTTTAGCAAACAAAGCTAGATATTTTAAGGCAGACAACAATCTAGAGCATGATAATAAGTTGAATGGTAGTGTAGGTATATAAAACACATGAGTAAGAGTGATATCTCCAAAGTGCAAAGAACCATATTGTGCAGCAGATGATAAAGACCCATCAGACAGTAAAATATTAATAGAATAGATAGAAGCAGTAATGTCAATCAGAGAACCTTTGTCACCAGTCATGTGATATAAGGCTCCTGAATCGAGAATCCAAGGTAATGTAGGCTTACCTGACCCATGGTCAGAAGGGTAATTTAAATGATTAAATAAATTACAGACCGTACTCCATTGGTCGTCAGACAGAGAAGGGCCAAAATCAGATCGGGCTGGGGAGCCAGAGGTCGCAACCATAACACAAATTATTTATGTTGTATAATATATATCCAAGGGAGAGCAAACAATCAGGACAATAGCAACAAGATGGCCAGGCGCGTGAATACACGCGCTGAAGAGTGCGACGCAAGCCTCTGCAATGACGCGTGTAAACGCGCGCTTCTGGAAGATGTGACGCGTCTCTCTCAAACGTGCGTGAATCCACGCGCTTCTGGAAGACAGGGTTCGCACGTGGATCTCACGCGCGCCTTGTGATTCCGTCGTTGCTGGGTATTCGGGCTGCTAGACGGAGACGCCGGTTGCCGAGGAACGGTGTTACTGGGTAGTCGGGCTGCTAGACGGAGTCCTTTCGGCTTGATGAAATCAAGCTAACTAGCTGGAGATGGAGGTAATCGGTGAAGCACCGGCAAAGATTGCTGCGGAGAAGATGGAGGCGCAAAAACTCAGGTGAGTCGTCGGCAACCGGAGAAGCAAGAACTTAATTGGAGAACTGAGGTCGTCGGGCGAAACAGAGGACTTGATCGGAGAGCGACGCCAGTGACGGAATTGATCGGAGAAGTAGGGGACTTGGTCGGCAGTAGACTGGTGGTGGTGACTACCAATGCCAATTTTTTTTAAACGGCTGAAACACAGCTCGGATCAGCGGCGCGTGAAGGTCAAGCGCGGACGACGGCAGTGGCTGCAAAAAATACAATAATTTAGGACGTAAAATTTAGAGTTTTAGGTTTAAGTATTTTAGGCTCTGATACCATGATAAAATACGAATAACTTTATTAATGTGTCATTGATATCACATCAATGACACATCTCATTTATAATGAGCATTAAAATATATAGTGTTACAGTGTAAACTATAATAGAAATAGAATATTAAATTATCATATATTATCTAACCTACAAGGAAACTAATTCTATAAGAAAATTAACACTTATAACTATTCCATATTACATTCTATTATATATAATTATTCCATATTACATTCTATTATATATAACTATTCCTTAAACTATTTGATATTTTCTTAAAGGAAATTTACAAAAAATAAGATATGATATTGTCAAATATATCTCCTACATCATCTCTATTACCGTGAGCGAGAAAGATAATCGTATACTGAGTCGCGCCTCTAATATATAAATCCGGTTCCACCACTAGTTTGGGCCGGATGGAGCATATAGTTTGCCATGGTCAATACGTGGAGGATCTCTAAAAAGTTAAACCGCCAACCAACATCAATCACAATCACTGTCGGCCATCCATTCCAGAGAACCCAATCTTCAATATTCAGGCACCGGAAGGTCATCATCATCGGGAGGCACCAGAGCCCACTCTCCATTCTCATCAACCACCATTCCCTTGTTCTTCTCGACCCACCAAGACTCCGGAATCAGATACTCTTCTTTCAAGAAATTACACGATTTGTTCACCAAGGCCAAGCTCCTCTTCACCGCCAGCTTAAACTCCCCGCGCTTCCCGTTCCAGCCATTCACAGCGTGCACCATGGCCTGCAAGTTGTGCCAATCACTCGGGTTCTTGGAGTCCTTC